>SAUE01000001.1:64674-75906 GCA_009724625.1 Deladenus siricidicola
CCCCCCCCCCCCCATTCCCACTACCGAACGCGGGGTTCCCCCTTCCCCCCGAAGGAAATCTTCGACGCGATCTGGTGAAAATCAAAAAATTGAAATAAAAATGTTTTGGATTTCCGCGTCCCCAACAAAATCGCCGCGGTCACCGCCCTCGTTTTGTGCACGAGCTCGCCCGCCTGTGGCGGATACATTTTGCAGAGGTTTTTTCATTTTTTTGAGGAGTGAAACGTTTAATTTAAATATAAATAATAAACATGTTGTATTTTGACTCGAGAACGTTGGCATACTCTCTATCAAGATACATTTTGACTACTACAGCTTAAAAGAAGCTGAAATAACTGAGATATGTACATACAGCCGAATGAATCAACCAAATATGTACATATGTATGTACAATGATGGTATGTATGGTGCACGAGCTCGTCCGCCTGTGGCGGATACATCAAGATAACATCAAACATAACTATACGTGTTATGTACATACAAATGTATTGGTGTTGTGTTCGATTGTAATTGTATGTATGTATTATTTATTGTTTATGATCAGTGCTGGGACTTGAATCATTTTTAAATCCGAATCCGTTTTTGACTCCGGAGTCAAAAGATTCGCTCAAAAAAATTTGAATCCTCAACTGAGCACTGGTTCGGATTTAAAACAAAAATTGAATCCAAAATTGAACAGCGGTTCGGATTCAAAAATATTTTGAATCATAATTTAAACAAATGGTCAGAGTCAAAAAAATTTTTGAATCATAATTTGAGCACCGGTTCGGATTCAAAAGAACTTTTGACTCCGGAGTCAAACAGCGAAAAATCGGTTTTTGAGCAAACGAAATCGTAAAAAAATTTGCCGGATTCGGCTCATTTGGATTCAAAAATGATTCAAGTCCCAGCGCTATTTATGATTGAATGAAATAAGATTTTAGGAGATTTGTGGATGTTCGCCGATACAAATACGACCCCATCGACCGCGCCTTTTTCGCCGTTTACACTTCCGTCGACGCGAACGGTCGCTCCACCTCGAAGAGCGAAATTTGGTGAGCGATTATCAAAAACGAAAACGTTTTGCATTAAAAATAAAATTTATTCAATCATTCCAGTCATAGCTCGGCGTGACCCCACGCGAAAATTGGCCCAAAAATGACCGTAAATCACTCTAAAATGATCGTAGAATGGAAATAAAGCCATTTTTTCAGAAAGTTCATTAATTTAGATAAAAAATCACAAAATGTTGCAATAATATTTTTGTAGAGGGTGTGGCGGTATATCGAAGAAATCGCACGCAAGCGCGAAATTTTTTGAAAATTACTATTAAAATACGCATTTTCTGAACACCTTTGACATATTCAGCTGTCAATTTTTGAACTCAAAAATGCATTTTTCACTCCTCACGACACTTTTTATTATACATCCTTGCGCCACCCTTCCTTTCCCACCGCGATACCCTTTCGCCCCCACCGCGTTACCCCCTCCTTTCCCCTGCGCCACATCGCCACGCCCGAAACCTGCGCCGAGCTATAATTCCAATTGACAAAATATTTAAACTGAATAGCTTTTTAATCGCTGGATATGGATA
The DNA here is from genome assembly GCA_009724625.1 of Deladenus siricidicola. Lineage (NCBI taxonomy): Eukaryota > Metazoa > Nematoda > Chromadorea > Rhabditida > Sphaerulariidae > Deladenus > Deladenus siricidicola. Next base: position 66,248 of record SAUE01000001.1, read on the forward strand.
GATTTTAGAATTTTTAAGAATTTTTTAACAAAACGTTTTTCACCGATATCGATAACCTTCAACGCGGAATTTCACCTTTTTTCGTACATATGTCGCTAGGGGTACACATGTAGGTGGTACAATTTTCAATTTGCGATTTTGCAGCTTTTTGGGCAAAAATTTATGATTTGTGAAAATATAAAATTATCTGCGGTTTGCGATTTTTGCAAATGAAAATTGGGATAAACTGCACTTTACTCCCCTCCCCCAGAATTTCAAAACCTACGTAATTTCATATGCTGATCACAAATTCGATTTTCATTTCCGGGGTAAATTCCCAAATCGCGTGTGAAAATGTCGAAAACCATAAGAGGGACCAAGATATAATTTTGAAGAAAAAGTAAAAGTTTTCCTGAGCCTTAGGCGAGTAGGCAAGCTTCGTGGTTATGCAGAGCATGAGCCTTCACATCGCATAAGCGATGTGAAAGCTTTTGAGTATGTTATCTTGGTCCCCATGTGGTTTTCACAACCGAGTGGGACATTTTTTTGAAATTTCCGCTGGAAATGAATATCAAATTCGTGGTCAACACATCAAACTACGTACGAAAACATTTTTAAAAAATTGAAATTCTAGGGGTGGGGGTAAAGTAAAAATTGTTTTCGGTCCACGTGCATAGCTAACTTCTCCTTCTACGAAAAAATAACTATATCCGAAAAATGTAGTTTTGAAAAAATTCAATAATGTAATACATTTTTAGGGGTAAAAATGGCGTAAACGCGATGCGCGTAACGCCGAAGCAAGAACCGCAACAACAAAAACGACAACAACAACAACAACAACAACAGTCGTCGTCAACATTCGAATGGCTGATGAACACGGACCTGCAGGGTTCCATCCCCAGAGTGCTGATACGAAAGACGATGAGTGCGTTCTTCACGGACTACGTGAATTCGCTCGAGGCGTATTTGAAGAGCGGCTCCTCGCGGCCACAGTCGCCCACAAGCTCGAATGAGTTTTGAGTTTGTTTTGGCAAAATGCAATATAAAAAACTGTACAATTTGGCATTGACTTTCATATTTGTTAAGAGTTTGAGAAAATAAATACAAATTCCTAAAATTAAAATTTATTACAAAAATGAGCCAAAAAATCATTAAAAATTGCTTCGCTTTAAATTTAAATAATTTAATTAAATACGCAGTAAACAGAAAAAGATTCTATGTATAACAATGCCAATACCGGCGTAAGCCACTCGATTCGAGAATGGAGAACGCGAAAAAATATTAAAATATTAAAGTAAGCGTCAAGGCTCTCTACTTTCACCATCCAACACTCTATGACACAGCACCAGAACGGCATACATGTCCATTTGGTTTAATCCATTTGATTTTGCGTGTTTCAAGACATACCACCTACATGGAGGCGATTTGCGTCCGGCTTCACGGAGCTCAAAAAAAGTTGAAAAAAACTCTGTCATTCAAGTCTATTTTAATAAACACTTTTTTAATTTTTTTAACAAAATTAAAAAATTGAAATTTTAAAAATACAAAAAAAATTAAAATTATTTGATTTATTGATTTTTATTATTTTTTTATGTCATTTTATATTTTGTTATATAACTTTAATATTATATGTATTATACACATATATATGTATGTATACGTAAATCTTTGATATAATTTGTATTTATTGAACAGCGGAAATTATTTTCGCGGAAATTATTTTTGCTAAATTTTTGAATTTAATTTTTGAAATGTTTTTTGTCTGTTTTGAATTTAGGCAAAATTGGAAAGTCTTTGTTCGTCGGTGAGGTGAAATTCGTGTTTTTGATAAGAATTTTTGAAATTAAAATGTCATAAACGTCGGTTCTAAAAATTTGCATCAAATTGGCAGTGCTTGAAGTGATTTATCGATTTTTTTTTGCTGCAAAAGGCGATTTTTAAGTTGAGGCTGAGTATCGCTTTGTTTGCTTTCGTTTTTTTCATAAATTATTTACCCAAAACTTTCTGGTGAATTTTTGAAGTTATTAATTTTTAAATTATTTCTGAAATACCTTAATGGCATCGCATTAGCTGTGATTAACTCGACTGATCGGATATTAATATTAATACCGATTAAATAATAATTAAATTTTAATTTAGGGTTCAATCTTCACTCAACAACTTTCGGCTTCAATTCAACTTTTTGCGCATAATGTAAGCTTTTACTATCACACTATGTAATTTTAAATTTTTCTAATTTTTTTGGAATGGAATTTTTTGAAGTGATCGTTATAACTTGAATCGCACATAAATAGACAGAAAACCGTATCCATCTGCAGATACTGTATTCATAATTTGCAAATACCGTATCCGTGATCTGCAAATATCGTATCCATGCTGGAAGCATTTTTTACCCAAACCCAATTGTATCCATTTTGCAAAAATAGATTCAAATTTGAATCTAATTGGATCTAATTAAGTTGGATCTAATTTGAATCCATTTTGAACGCTTTTGCTTTGTGCAAATTGTATACATTTTTAGATGCTTGTGGATTCAAGTTACTTATGTATTGGAAAAGTGTTTTGATTTTTCTTTAATTTGGGCACGACACGCAGTTAGGTATTCGCCCACAAATCCAAATCATTCATCGTTTTGCATCCGGATGCATTTGAATTCGCTTTTTATAACGATTCAAATTAAAATTTTTCGATTTTTTGTTGTTTTTTTTTTTGCTTGCGCAATAAGATGAGATTTCAGAAATTTTTAATGCATGAATTATTATTAATTATTATTTATGTCCTTAAAATTTTTAATTAAGCCACAACAATTTCTCGAAATTGTTGTGGCTTAATTTTTTTAAGTTTCCAAATTTTGGCTACTCGGAAGAGCGAAAAATTCGGAATTTTGAATTCCGAGGCTCAAAATGGCAGGAATTCGGAATTCCGCTCACCCTGGTCGTATTCATATCCCTCCTCAATCGATAAAAAATGTTTTTTGGTTTTTAGATAAAATTTCAAAGTTATTTTAGTGAAAAAAGAAGCAATATGTATCATCAAAACGCAATTACGGTGAAATTAAAGCAAAAAATAATACAAAAAAATAATACAAAAGCAAAAAACTCTATTAAAAATTCTGTAAATATTACGCACGAAAAATGTTTGCCCTTTTGCGGATGAAAGAAAAATGGGCACAGGCAGATGAAACAGAGGTACTATTCACACAATGCCAAGCCAACACCCCACAGCAGCACGTACATACACACACACACACACACACACACACACACACAAATACACACCTTCAAACACAAACACACGGGAACAATGGTGGGAGGGGGAAGTGTTTTTTGTTTGTTGTTGGAGGGTTTTTTGTGTTTTGTTTGTGTATGTTATTTGTGTATTGTGTGTGTTGTGTGTGAGAGGGGGATAAGAAGTGAATTATTGTATTATGATGTTAGTCAATTTGTTTTGTGAATTATTGTCTTAATCAGGATTGGCACTTTGCCATTATTTAAGTAAACTTCAAATATTTTCAAAACAAAAGCAAAAACTTTTTGTGCCAAATGCTTTGCCAATTTTCAACTCGAAAAAATAACTCAAAATGCAAATTTTCGAATTTGCTCTCGATTTTTGCAGGAAAAAAAAGTTTTTTTTTGTGTTTTTTTTTCGCAACAAAAAATTGAATATTTTTCGGAAAATTCAATTAATATTTGGAGAATTTTGCGCTATTTTTATAATTTTTTGCATTAAAATAGTTTAAATTAAATTAAAAATAGTTTAACTTTAATTAAAAATAATATTAATGAAAAATAGTTTAATTTTAATTAAAAATAATTTAGTTTTTATTAAAAATGGTTTCATAGAGAAAAATTCGAAAATTTTTAATCGTAAAAAATAATAAATTAAAATTTTTGATTATATTTTACGCTTTTCTCACGCCAAAAGCAACAAATCCCTCACTTACCGCTGGAGTTGTGAATTGTAATTTCTGATTGTAAATGGAATGTATGTGTGTTTGTGTGTGTGTGTGTGTGTATTTGTGTGTTTTTTTCTTCAATTTCAAAATCTTTTTTGCTGTGAGAGCGGAAATGAACGGAAAAAAGTTTGGAAAAGCCGATTTTCGCTAATTGAACTTTTATTAATAAAATACTTTTAAACATTTTCTAATAAAACAATTGAGTAAAATCTTTTTCGAAATTATTATTAAAATATTTTGCGAATTACGTGTGACTTAATCTGTGGAGATTCGCAGCAAATTAATTGCTTAATTCATTCCCACGGCTTTGCTGTTGTTGTGAGCTGTGGCTGCTGTGGAGGCTAATGTTGTTGTTGCTGTTTTGTTGTTGTTGTTTTGTTGTAGCTGTTGTAGAACCTGCCGGTGTTGATGTTGTTATTGTAGAGTATAGTATTGTTGTCGTTGGAGCTGTTGTTTTTGTTGTTGTTGTTTTTGTAGTTGTTGTAGCTGTTGTTGTTGCTGACGCGGTTTGTTTTTGTTGTGTTTTTGTTGTTAAAGCTGTTCGTTCCTGCCACAGTCAATTTTTATGCAAATCCAAAAGCAGCAGTGGACTTTGCTTGCTTTTCGGAATTATTTAATTTATTTTGAATCGTTTTATTGCGTAAATTAGAGCGAATTATTTTATCGCAAATCAAATCTTTAGCAGCAATAAATAATCTCAATTATTTCTCACCGTGCACAGATTAGCTAATTTGCAACAAATTGAAAATTTGCACTTTTTATAAAAAATAAATTGTATTTAAATTGTACAGTATTTTAACCAAAAGCTGACTTTTCATAGTAATTTATAAGATGTGTTTGTTGGCTGTGTTTGTTTGCTGTGTTTGTCGACTGTGTTTGTTGGCTCGCTGTGTTTGTTAGCTGTGTTTGTTGTTTGTGTTTGTTGGCTATGTTTGTTGGCTGTGTTTTTGACTGAGTTGTTGTTGGTTGTGTTTGTATACTGTCTTTAATGATAAGCTACTTACAAGATGCATTTGTGTTTTTTGTTGTAGTGGAGTATATATGTACGTACATGTATATAACTTTATGTACATATAAATTTATGTACATATAAAGGTGGTTTGGATTATTCAAATAAAATAAATAAAAATGTTTACGCGTCTTTGCATTTCCCAAAAAATATTGTTTTTCAGAAAATATAAATAATTTTAGCCGCTTAATTTCTCCATTTATTTTTAATCTTTTTCTCTAATTCTCTGCCCAAAATTGTGGTGGTCGTCATAACTTTTTCGCGTGGATTCCATACATTACGATATTAATATAATAAAATTTGTAAGTTTTTTGAAATATGATTAANAAATCAATACGACTATTTTTAAAGACTTGCTGTAAAATTCTCATCCATATAAAGCTTTCAATTTAATAAAATACTATTTTCTGTGGTTGGCGTGTATGCACAATGGTGGGGGAAATATTTTGTAAATGTATGTGTGTATGTTGTGTGTGTATGTGTGTGTTGAATGTATGCTGAATGTGTGCTAGGCCAATGGTCTGTTGTCTGTATGTGGGTTTTTGTGCGTGTCTGCGTTCATTTTTTGTGGTGTGTCTATGTGTGTTTATGTGTGTGCGTGTATACGTGCGTCTTCGCCTACCGTACACCATTTTATATATTCTGCCCATTTTGTGTTACCTGTTTTTTTTTCTATTCACACTTTCTTCTCGCATTTCTCCCACATTTTTTTTGTATTTTCGACGAAAATATTCGGCAAAAAAAATAAAAATATTATTTACTGACTGAAGCTTTTCTTTTATGTTGTGTTTATGGTATTTTTGTTATTATTATTTGTAGCTTCTTTCTTTTTGCTACCTCAATGTAATAGCTTTTTCAAACACATTTGTTGGATTACGGTAGTTTTTCAAATATGTTTAAATTTGCGGTTTTAGTTATTACCCAAACACTTTTGCCAATTTACACAAATACATATTAACATTTTTTGAATTTTTTTTAAATTTTTTACCTTTCTTTTTTATTTAAAATTTGAAATATTTGAATATTTTTTGAGTATTTTTTCACAAAAAATTTTGTGCGAATTGCGCAGAGAGTGATCAGCGAAATTGCGCAGAGAGTCGAGACAGAAGACATCCCGCCGTGTGTGGGAAAGAATAAATTTCGGGATTTTTTGGCCTTTTGCACGCCGACACTCAAATTATCGTATTTACTATCTAAATATTTCAATAATATTTAATTTATGAGGTTATTACGCCGATTTCTCCGGCCACTTGTTGTTGTTGTTGTTGGTTTGCTACTGTCGCTTGCTATACATATTGTTGTTGTTACTGTTGTTAACGATTTTACTATTGTTACCGTTGTTACTGTCTTTACTGTTTTTACTGTTGTTACTGTCTTTACTGTTGTTACTGTTTTTACTGTCTTTACTGTTGTTACTGTTTTTACTGTTGTTACTCTTTTGTGGTTATTGCTTTTGATGTTGCTGATGTTGGTAGTGGTTTGTGACTGTCGCTCGTTACATATGTATGTATATATTATTGATGTTAATGTTTTTAGTGTTTTACAGTTGTTGTTACTGTTTTGTGGTTATTGGTTTTGTTGGTGTTGGTTTTGCTGTTGTTGTTGTTGTTGGTATTTCTGTTGTTCACAATTGTAGAGTTTATTTTCACACCGGTTTAATAATATGTACAAAACCCACTCGCCCCACCACCGCTTTTCTTTTGGCTTTTTAGTTTTTGCTCGATTTTTTTCTTTTTACTAAAACAACAATTTATATTAATTTTCAAAAAATTTTAATTTTTTAATTTTTTTACTTACCTTTCGTTATTATTTTTTATTATTTTTTTAATAATTTTTTTAATAATTTTGCTCTACAAATTAATAAAAATTAAATTTCAACTAAATGATTGACGATTTCATTTGCCAAACGTACATTTGCCAAAAACACAACGTTATTTCGTTCAAACAAATCATTTCTTTAAAAATAAGTTTAATTTCATTCGAGAAAGGAAAGAAATTCTATCAGCTTTATCACCGCCATCATCTGACTTTCTCGATTTACGCCAATCAGTTCAAAAAAATTAAAATTTGCATTAAAATTGCTAATTTTTTGTTAGAATATTTGCCGCATCTCACCATTACTGTACTACTTTTCCATATACACAATACAGTAGTGCTGCCTACCAGTGCTGTGACTTGACTCTTTAAACGACTCGCGACTCGCAAGCGACTCGACTCGCAAGTTAAACGACGCGCAAATTTTTTGTAGACGACTCGCGACTTTGAACCACATTTTCTATGGATTATACCAAAATAAATAAGAAAAATTTTATATTTTTAAAATCGCAAACATTTTTCTTGACAGATTCATTGTAAAATTTAAAAATATTTAAAATTTTACATTATATATTGGTCTTTGAAGTAGTCGACTCGCAAAAAGAGTCACCTAAATTTTTGCGAGTCGTTTAAGCCATTTTTGGCTTTGCGTTTTTCGTATTTTTGTCCATTTTCACCTTTTTCGACCTAATAAATTTTTTACATATATGTAATATAAAAAATGAAAAATAAATATACGTTCATAATCCTCAAAATGTGTTCTTTTTTTATTAGCTTAGAAAATTGATAATTTTGCTTTGTACTCCAAGATACATTACTTCAAAGTTTGTTATAAAAAAAAGTGCTTTTATCCAAAAATCCAAAAAAATGCCTCAAAAAACGCGCGAGTCGTTTAGGAGTCAAGTCACAGCACTGCTGCCTACTTAAATTCAAAAACACATTTTCAGGGAAAACGAAGAGAACGAATCGGACGAGATGCCCACTAACTTCTCCATCAACAACATTCTGTCGATGCCAATGCAATTGTTGCAGGGCATGCCGCCCGGCTTCATGTCGCCACCACCGCCGCAGCAGCCCTCATTGCCGCCCTCCTCGCAATCACAGCCGCCGCAGCTGTCCACGACGGCGGCTGGCACGCCACTGCCCAACTGCGTCGTCAATCCATCGCAGGGCTCCGCGTTCTCCGTGCCGCAGCCGAACGGCGGCAGCATTTACCCGCCACACTTTCCTATGCTTTCGCCATCCACAAATCATTTGGCGTCGCCTTCAAATCTGTTCGCCTTCTTTGGTGAGTTTGTTTAATTTCTTTGATACATTTAAGTCTATGACATAACGTTTTGCTTAGGAAATAACATAAATTAGCCTTACGGTAATTGTAAAAGTTTCCTACCAATTATTTCAAGCATACGCCAATTCGTTTGAACTGAATTTATTTGTATTGAATTTACTTGAACTGAATTTGTTTGAATTGAATTCGTTTAATTTGAATTTGTTTGAAATGAATTCATTTGAGTTGAATTTATTTAAGCTAAATTCAGTTGAACTCAATTTATTTGAACTAAATTCATTTGGACTAAAATTGTTTGAACCTTACTGATCCCTACCGCTTTTCCACAAATACATCATATTGAAGATCGTCTGATCTACATCACTATCATCATCACTATTAGATATTAGATTTAGATTTTTGTGCCGATGACGGATATTTCATTTTTGTACATATTAGCCAATGTATGTGCATGCATACATATGGTGTTTGTACATACATACACATGTGTGCACCTTTTTGGAAATGATAGGAATTGTTTTTGATTATGTCAAGCAATCTGATAATTGCGAAAATTTAATAGTTGGGGAAATTGAGAATGGGAAGTTGAGAATGTGACGTTTCCGGTTCAGTGACGAGGACATTTTTTGTGTAAATTCAGTCATTTTGAACTTCTTATTTGTTGTTAATCGCTCTACACAATATTATTTATTACAAACAATGGAAATGTTTTGGGTTTTGTAAAAAAAAGTGGAAATTAAATTAAACGATTATTTTGATTTCTTTATCTCTTTAATTTTGCACTGTGAGATTAATTCGAGGTTTAAAAATAAATCTAACAATTTAGCGGGTTACTGTAGCCATTTTTTGCGAATTGGAAATAATAAAGTAAAATTTAGTAGTGAGTAATGAAGTTTTTGTGTTAATTCGAGTTTAATCTTCTTTTTAAAGTGAAAAAGGCAAAGAAAATTATGTATAAAAAGTATAAGAAGAAATTTGAAATGGAAAAATTTCATATGAGACGTAATGCCATAGTTTTTTTTCGTCAATGTCAATGTCAATATAGAACGTAAATGTTAAAAAACGTGAAAGTTTGGCATGCATTATAGATGGGAGAAAGTGGGGAGAAAATAGTTTTTGTACATAATATACAGAAACTATAGACAAGTTCGAAGACGTTACTGGGAAGTGGAAAGAGATTATTGGACGATTTGTACATAGAAGAAGAAGGAAAAAGAAAAGCAGCTTTTGTTTGAAGAAATTTTTATTAGCGAATTAACACAACGCAATTCATTCATTCATTCATTTATCATTCCGGGTGCTCAAATCACATTACACGATTAGTTGAGTTTCACTGTTATGAGAAATCACTTGAGAAATCATTTGTACCTAAAACTATGTACATATAACTGCACTTCACAATCACAATCACACAATCGTCGTATATTATTTTACACATTATTTTTTTCGATGATGGCCCTTTTTTGATATTTAATTTTAATACCTGTAAATGTCGTCGAGCTTAGTTTTTGCACAAAAATGACACTTTATACATCAAGCTTACATACATACATACATACATACATACATACATACATACATACATACATACATACATACATACATACATACAT
>SAUE01000001.1:151555-189782 GCA_009724625.1 Deladenus siricidicola
GCAATTTTTATTTATTTTCTTCTTGCATATTTATGAGCATTTATTTGACGAAAGAACGCTAATCCATTAAAAACATAACGGTACTTTGGAAACTGACATTATTATTTGACATTATGTTGCTATATGCTATATACACAACGCCACACACATGCATACATACATACATATGTACATCGTTTCATCCGACAGGGCTCACATAACTGTACTATTACTTAAATCCATACAGATTCACCGGTTCCACATTGGATGCAATTTGTATTCAATTGATACATTTATTATAAATGTATTCAAATTGAATCTAATTTGAATCCTATTTTGAATAAGATCTCTTTACAAGGCTTTGCCAAAATGTTATGTGGTAGTAATGCTCGTACCTAACAGTACGAGTACTTCTCACTATACATTCATGTTTTAACGGTCTGAGTATATACCAGGAGTGTAACAAAAGTAAATTTGAAATTTCGAAAATCGAAAATCGAAAGAAAAATTTTATCAAAAAAAAAGTTTATCGAAAATCGTAAAAAATTTGCAAAATTTTCGAAAATCGGAAAAAAGACCGAAAATCGAAAATTGTTAGACCCCTGGTATATACATATGGACATACACCGTATAGCACCGAGGGAATCATTCAAAATGATATGATCGCTGGCTGTAGTTTTGGTGTAACTTTTTGTAGATTAACAGAATTTTGCCAAATTTGGCCCAAACATGTGTTTCGTATGTCACAAACATATCACCATGTTCCAGTATAAATGTGTTTTGCTAAGACTGACAAAAAACCGAAGTCGGTGTGTGAGCCGGGGCAAGTTGGTTCCGTTATTTAACATTTCATACGTAGAGCGACACGTTTGCAGAAAAAAAGAAAAAAATAAAATTTTTACAAAAGCAAATACGCAAAAACACATTGCAAAAAGCATGTTTGTGACGTCGTACCAGAGTCGTTTTGCATGGTGTTCAACTGCTACCGAAATTCAGATGGTAAAAATCTCATAAAATATTAAAACTTTTTCGATTAAAAAACAACATTTTGGAATTGTGAATTTTAGATTTTCGGAAATTTTTTCTTGCAAAAAGGCAAAGTTATTTTTCATTTTTTATTTTATTTTGCGTTTTGTGAATGCGAATGTCGCCGCCGTTGTTAGCTGCGAAATCGTCGACAATGTTTCCATTTTTTAAACTTCGTTTTCTCCCGCACTTCTGTTTGAATAACAGCCATTTAAATGTGAGTGGCTGCAAAGGTGGGATTGACCAGCCCAGAAAGGGACTGACACAAGCTATCGATTGACATAAATTCGGTGTTGCGACATTTCGGGACGGATAAAACGGGATAGGACATAAAGGAACGACAATTGGGGATGGACAAAAGTGGACGACAAAACGGGATAGGACAAAAGGGATGAAGGAGGAAATTTATTTATTTTTTTGTTTATTTTCCATTTTTTTCACATAACAAATATAGTTTTCAATAGCTTTTATTGTAATTAAACTGGTTTAAAAAAGTTATCTAATTATTATAATTTGTATTCAACAGTTCCTATACATATATGCGATTAAAACAATTTAATTACTTTTTTGTGGCGGACACAAGTATAAGTCCAACGCTGTGTCGTTTTTCGCATGACTCGAATCTTCTTCATCAGCGACATCGACTTCGCTGAACGCCTCAGCCTCAGCATTCGGCTGTGCCTTAGGCGATTAGGCAAGTCCCATGGTAAATCCTTAGGCTTAGGCTTAGGTGTGTAGACAAGTTAAATTTCTTGCTTCGTCCCCTTTTGTCCGATCCCGTTTTGTCGTCCCCTTTTGTCCATCCCTTTTTGTAACATTACCATAAATTCAACTTCAGTCGGCGGTCGGTTGCTGGCTAAACCTTGGCTGGACTTGGCTGGGCAAACAAGCAACAGCGGTACTGTCTGTACTGGCTCAGACGAGGGACAAGCTGATAGGGCTTTTCGAACGAGCAAAATTTGGATAGGATTTTTGTTCAGCATAATAAAGATTGCACTGTAAGCTTGCACTTTTAGGCAATAAAAGGGGGTTAAAAATGCACTATTGGTTCTCGCCAAGAGCCGATTCACCGCAGTATGTACAGCCATTTCCTTTAGTTACAGCACAAAACAATCCCTAATTAAAAAAACTTTATTAAAAACACCATCGCAAAGTGACATTGCGCGATGAAATAACATGTAGTTATTCCCTTTTTTTTCTATATATTTTTCTTTATATTTTTAAGCGCGAATTTTTTTTATTGTCGTCCCTACATTGGTCATTTTTTTGGCGTTTGGCCATTTCGTGCGGTGATTTCTGGTTTTTGACTTTTGTGCGGCGCGATGGGGGAGAGAGGGAGCGTTTTAGACCAATTTTTTTTAGAATTTGGAATTGAAAAAAGTTCTCTTCGCCAGGAAGTTTTTTTTTAACCGAGAAGTTCATGTTATGAACTTTTTTCGTGAACTTTTGCAATCACTAATGTTATGCATGAATTCTATACATATATATGTATATTAGATTAACGCATGGGTTTCCGAGGCGCGGTCAAGCGGAGGTTTGGGCTGTTCTAAACTTCACGTCAAAAAATTGTATCCAAAAAGATTACATAAATACTTACACTACGTAGCAATATGTTGCAATAAGTTTATAGGTATTAGAAATATGTCGTAGTTTATCAGTATTAATTCGGAATAAACTTTATCGGATTTAAACCGATACAAATGTACATAGCTAAGTACATTAAACATTAATGGCCAACATTCTAAAATTAATTCAACTCGCCGTTCCATCAATTATGTATAATTAGTTAATGAATACGTGTGATACGTTTGTATTATAGATATACAGAGCGATAGAGAGAGATAGAAAGAGAAAGAGAGAGAGAGATAGAGAGATACATAGCACAAGGGCAGGACGTTTCCTCCCCACGTTTTCTCTCTCGTCTTCCATGGAAATTATTATATTATTAGTGACCATGGAAATTATTATTGGCACATGGCACACGTCTGGCGTTATGCTTTTAGCAAAAGTTTATTTTCAATTGCAAAAAAAATAAATTTCCCTTTTTTTCACGCTTTTTCACGCTGCCGCTTTATTTAAGGTTTTGATTTTTTAGGAAAGATTTAGACAGATTAGGTTGGGGAGGGGGGGGGGATTAATCGCGGAGAACCTCGAAAACTTTTTTAAAGTTTGCAAAAAAACACTTACAGTTTGAAAAAAATCCGCCTTAATTGAAAAACAGCTTTAAAACTTGTTCACAAATTACCTTGATTATTATTTAATTTTTTTCGCCGATAAACGACTCCGGCTAAGCAAAGATCGACGAATGTCTCGCCGAAATTTCAACTACTTTTTTTGCGTTGTTTGTGGCGAAACGCCGCTTTGTAATTGGAAGTTTTTGAAAGTGTGTATGTGCAAAAGTATATTTTAAAGATGTATGTACATACATACATATGTACATTTTTTACATGTACATTTTATAATCGATTTTTCGAGAACAAAACAAAATTATGTAATTTTTGCCAAAATCAGTTCAAGGCCTCAAGTGGAATTTTTTGTTCGATTTTGCACGTTTTTTGAATGGAAATGACAAAAAATATTTTAAAAATTTTTTCAAAACCTACGCCAGGATTCCCCATAAGTGTAAAATAATCCGAATTCCATGCGGCGGATTTTAATCGGATTTAGGTTTGCGAACATAAAGCAATAAAAGTATTAGGAAGAAAATAAAGCAATAAAAGTTTTAGGAAAAAAATAAAGCATTAAAAGTTTGAGGAAAAAGTATACTGTAGACATGAACAATACATACGCAAAATGTTTATTGTTGCTTTTAAGGCATTATTTTATCCATTTGATTTGCATTTTTTGTTTTTATTTTGCTCATTGAATTTTATTTCAGGAAATTGTGATTATGACGTAAAACTTTCACCCATACGGGTGGGTGGGGGGTGGATCAAGGTAGATTTGGTAACAATTTGAGAAATTTAAAAAAATTGGAGAGGGTGGTGTTCAAAATCTCGCATACTCTGTACAGAACCCGTAAGGTTTCGTACAATATAAATTTTCTATAAGTTTTTTTAATTTTTTTCTGTGCTGGTCTGTGTGTGTTTGGTGGAAGAAAGAGTTTTGTGGTTCTAGATCTTTAGACTGTGCGTGATTGAACTTCTTCATTTAATCCTTTACACATACTTTCATGTACATCACATACACACATACATATATACATACATATGTATTTGTACATACATACATACATACAGTATATGTCAAAGATGTCGAAAATATTTTTATTTTTGCCAATTGTCTTTCAACAAATTTTTAAGCCTACTTGTTCGATGTTTTAATTAACCGAGAGAACTTTAATTAAGTGTGTTCAATATTTATTTTTGCTTTTATTAATTTTCTACGATTTTTGTCCACTATTTAGCACATTTTTTAATTTAATTTTTTTTTCATTTTGTTTAATGATCACAAATAGCGAGTGTAATCTACTTATTCTAAATTAACTTTGACAATTTTCTTAACTTAGACTTATCTAATAAAATGGGCTTTTCTATATAAAAAAAACTCAAAACATTTTAATGTTCCACTAATCTCTGGGATTAATTTTATGTTTAAAAGGCGTAATTTATTTAAAAGGTTAATTTTATATTGAAAGACACTTTAAAACTGACATTGATTTTGAGGAGCCTAGAGCCATTTTTGAGCCATTTTTAGCCATTTTCAGCAATTTTTAGCCATTTTTAGCCATTTTGAGTCATTTTCGGCCATTTTGACCCATTTTTGAGCAATTTTCAGGTATTTTAAGCCACTTGAGCCATTTTGAACCATTAATCTGCGAGTTAGCCGTTTGAGTCGGTGGGGTTTCGGTCGGATGTCGGGTTTTCCGTGACACAAAAATCGGCTTGGCACAAAGTCGAATCGGCCGTGAAAGCGGGTATGTGTATCGCCGTATGCGTCGTATACGGAGCGCAGCAAAGCTAAGAAAACTAAGGAAAAAATTCGCAATAAATACATATATGTCTATCTGCTTTTTGAGGAATAGCTCTTGAACAGCTCCTGAATAGTCTCAAATAGGCAGATCAAATGGCCTCAAATAAGCAGGCTAAATAGCCTCAAATACACAGGCTAAATCAAAAAATATATTTTGTAATGTAAAAAACGAAGTAAAAAAATTCATTTAACAAATACATTTTAAAAAGTACACTTTATACAAATTGAAATGGACTTTTTAACGTAAAAAAGACGAGAATTAAACGCCATCTATGATTTTGAAGCGAGTTACGATATGGAGAGAAAGTGTGAAAAACGGTCAAAACTTTGTGATACCAAAAGAGTTTTTAGATATATTTTTTCGTTTATTTTTATTTTTTCATTTATTTTTATTTTTTCATTCGTGTCTGAATTCAATTCTACACGCAATAATAATAATAATTTCAACGTCCAATTTTCAATTAGCTTTCACTTTTATTTTAAATTATCTCATGTATTTTATGAAGCTAATTTTATCGTAAATTTCGCCTCTTTGCGTTACTGTAGATGAGATTAACCGTTTGTTTTGCGAGCATATTTCGAGCATATGCTGGAGGTGATTCACCAAAATTTTTGATGATATCGTTACGTGCCATTCTCGGAAATCTTTTTGAAATCTTTCTTTCGTCACTCGCCTCATTGGGTTACTGAATGTGTAGATGAGAGGACCAACTGGGTCTTTTTCCTAAGCCTAAGCCGGTGGTTTTTTACCAAAATGTTTGAGAATATCGTTATTACATTCAATTCAACGAAATCTTTTGAAATCTTTCGTATACTTAATTTTGAAAAAAATTAAATTTTTGAAAAAATGGAAAAAATTAGAAAATTTTGGTAGAACCATAAAAAAGTGAAAATATTGTCAATCAATCAATTCCTCACACTTTCTTCCTTTTGTGATTGACGTATACAGGGTATTTTAAAATTTTTCGAAAATGCCTAAAAATTTGATTTTCGGCAAAACCACAAAATTTTTTGACCCCAAAACTTTTTACAGTAAAACCACCATTTTGTTCAATTTTTCATGGCGTGTGAGAGAGACTAAACTATTAATCGATTTGTGTATTGCATCATAAATTGTCTTATTCTTGAGCAAATGGTATTCCAAAAACTGAGCTTGTTGAAAAATGCCGCCAATTTTCAAATTGGCGGCATTTTCTTTCTTCCAAATATTAGGTTGTTCAACTTTGCTCACTCCACTGATTACACATGTCAAAACGCGATTTTCGCAACATTTTCTTCTACGAGTTCGAACTAGGGCGTAATGCAGCTCAAATCGCTCAAAAAATCAGTGGAGTTTGAGCAAAGGAAGTGTCAACAAACGCACGATGCAGTGCTGCTATCAAAAGTTTTGCTCTGGCAGTACCAGCCTTGAAGGTTAGCACCGTGGTAGCCGCCTATCCACGATTGTTAATCACCAATTGACAGTGCTGGCGAAAGGCAATCCATGCACAGCTGTTCGAGCACTTGCAGAAGACCTCAATGTTCACCAGCCAACCGTTGCTCGCCATTTCAAGCGAATCGGAAAGTCAAAAAACTCGAAAAGTGGGTTCCGCATGAATTGAACGAAAATCAGAAAAATCGCCATTTTCAAGTGTCATAATTGCTTATTCAGCGCAACAAAAACAATTAGTTATTTGATCGGATCGTAACCGGCGATGAGAAGTGGATCCTATACAATAACCGGCGACGTTGGGAACAGTGGTTGGACCGGAATTGTGCTCGGCATTGGTGAACAGAAAAGGACGCACGACAACAGTTGCACAACCAACCCTGCAGAAGCTGAACGAATTGGGACAACGAGACTACGCCATACTCGCCGGATCTCTCGCTCACCAACAAGCCCTTTTCAAGCATCTGGACAACTTACTTCCGTATAAATGGTTTAAAAACCAAGATGATACCGAAAACGCCTTCAACGCTTTAATCGCCTCTAGAAGTCCGGATTTTTAAGCTACCGACATAAATAAAAATAATAGTTTATAAGCTTTGACTTTTTAACCTTGGAATAGTGAAAGTTAATTTTACGAAAAATTTTTTTTAACGAAAAGCAATCAAAATCGCCAAAATGCCATCAAAACATCACCTTTTTACTAGGGGGAGGGTCTTAAAATTAAAAAGAAAAATCGTGATCGTGGAGGGAGGGGGGGGCAGCCGCAGGCCACACACCCCCTCTCGCCGATTTTTCAGCCGCAAACCCCACACCAGGTAATCCGGCATGACGAGAGATTAACGTTTGTTTTGGGCATACCATAGCGTAATATACACTATGACATAAATGCAAAATGCCCAAAAATGCTGGAAAAGGCGTCTTAGCACTTGCAAAGGCTATAAAACTTACCATAATTTAACTTTCAGTGTACGATATTAGGTAGACATACGTAGGACACTGGGGTATGTAAAAAATAAAAAACAAGTAATACATAGTCTCGCTTGTTTTATTTAAAAAAAAGAATTAAAAAAAAGTTTTTCGCTGAGTTTTTGGCCATGCGAACGACAGCTTAAATTTCGACTTTTTTGTTGATTTCTTAAAATTATTTTGCATTGGCGGATTTTGTTAAATTTTCAATTTTTGTTGCGCTAAATTGAGAAATTGAAAGTAAGTGTTGTTGTTCTGTTCCTCGCCGCAATAATTTTTATTACGCTAAATTGAAATTGAAATTGAAAACGTTCCGCGCTTGCATAAATAAATAATATTTTTTCGTGAAACTGACTTTTTTATCGTTTTTTATTTCCTTTCTTTCAATCCTTTCGATGAATTTTAGCATTTAATTTTTGACTTCTTTGTTTTACGGTAGGTAGGTAATGTACAATATATGTATATGTAAGCATGTGAGAGGATAGTAACGTATAACGTGGGACAATTTTATTATTGGCCAACTTCTTTCTTTGAATTTCATTTTAACTTTGCGTTTGTGAGTTGAATCCCTTCTGATGGGTCTGTGGATCCACCCAGGTTTATCCATGTTGAATGCATTTTGTATCCACTGAATCAATTTTTGCAGTAATGTATTGGATCTATTTGAATCTATTGCATATACATACATAGATGCATTTTGAATCCATTTTTATTTTGAAGATTTTTTCTTGCCCTATTTTTTCATTTATAAAATTCAAAAGGTATTCAGAGATTCAGGGAAATATAGTATATTCAAAAAGTATTCAAGTTACTACACTGATTCAGTGGACTTCACGATTTCATGGTGAAAACTTACTTCATTTGGAAGCACTAAATAAGCCCTATTTTTTATTCAGAAAATTTTTTTTATTAAAAAATATTTGATTTCAGACTGTGTAATAATTTTAAAATATTTTATTTAAAGAATGTTTTGAATACACTTTTGATAACCGTTTTGTTTTAGATAATTTCTCAAAGATGAAATCTCGATACATCTTTGCGCTAATCAATAATACCAATTACTAAATACTCACTGTATATTGCGAGGAATGCGCCACGTGGTCCAGCAATATTGCGTACTACTGCTTTTAATCATACCGATCTCACCAGTCTACACAAAATTACCGCCCTACATTCGCGCAAAGATGCGCAGCCCAATCGCGAGAACGCTTTTGCCACCGGCGCAAAAGCCCCACGGCTATGCGCGGCCTGCGATGGCGAGCAAAGCGTTCGAAAAATCCGCGAACGACAACGAGGACTTGTACGCGCAGCTGGCCGAGGGACTGGGCGAGGGTGTGCCGTATGTGGAGGAGTACGAGGACGCGGAGCTGGAGGAGGAGGATGAGGCGATAGCTAGCAATACCAGCTTCGCTGCCGGCGGCGGCGCCGCCGCCGACGTAGACGAGGAGGCGAATGGCGGCGAAACGACGGAGAAGGCCGACTTTCAGGAAGAAATAGAGATCCGGATGAAGTTTGCGGAAAAGAAGTCGATACGCATTGAGAATGAAATGCTGCACAAATTTCACGTGCTCGAGAAAAAGCTTGAGGAGATAAAGGCTTGGATGAACGCAAAAGCGCTCAAATCGGCGGAACGAGACAAACGGCTGGACGAATCGATTCGGCATTCGAAGGAAATTGAGGAAATTTCCATTTCTGGCAAACGAAAAGGTAACGTTTTTATACATACATACTAATTTGTGATGAGATTCGAATGCAAATAAAATTTGAGGTATATTTGAATAGTGTTTAGGTGTAGTGTAGGGGACTTTTTTTGGAAAGAAAAAGTTTGGATACATATGTATGCATATAGCTTGTAGAGTGTAGCTTGGATAAATTCAGTTATTGATAGTTATTTGAAATTGACCTTTGGCGCCGAAAAAGTGGGCGTAGCCAATATTTATTTGATGATATGAATTTTCATCTTCGTGAATTTTCATTCCTGAAAAATTTTGAATAAAAAAATTCACTTCAAAAAAATTCACGCCAATATCTACTAAAAAAGCGGTCGATAAACAGATATTCCGACAAACATACTCAAACATTAAACCAACGTATTTTGGATAGTAAATTTGTTAAAAAAAACTTTTAATTTGCTTGCTATTTTTTAAATTAAAACATACTAGACAATTAATATTGAACAAGTATTAATGTAGAAAATATGTCAACATTTACATTTTACGGTTTTTAGTTGATCTTTTGCATTCAATGGCCATTTGTTGGGATTTCGGCTTCGAATGTGGGCAAAATGCGCTGAGCGTGGTGGCAATTTGCATTCTCATCAACGCGGTCATGATCATCGCCGCTTACTGTATTCACTTTGTGTGCAAGAATGCGCTCTGCAGACGACCGCTCAGCTCCGCGCCCAGTCGGATAAACGTGTGAATTATTGTTGAGTTTTTTATTTTATTGCCAATTTACGTCACTTTTTTTCGCGAAAAGTGTTTTTTACGTCTCATCTAGAATAGACGCTAGCGTCACAAAAACACGCTCAAACCAAATCGTCATTTGTTTTGGTATGCATCAAAACATGAAGGGGATCGGGAAGAATGAGTTTGAGATTATTTAAAATTGATATTTCCTAAATGGTAGTTTTTTTTAGTTAGTTCAAGTCGTTTCGTTAGATTAAAGTCACGGACATAGGCAGAAAAATTTTCTCGAAGGGGGCAGAAGGTAAAATTGTTTCATTTTATTTTACACTACTTTTGGACTTTTGGTTTTGGTAATTTTAGCAAAAAAAACAAACAATTAATCAATCAATCAAACAAACAAACACAAACAAGAAACAAACAAACAACAAACAATCGATTTTGAACAATAAATCCAACAACCATCAAGTTATTTATTGCAGTCAAAAAAGTAAGTTCAAAAGAAAAATTAATGATTTTTTTCATGTTTTGGATTCAATTCCAATACAGAGGCTAATTATGTAGAGGCTTCAGAATCAGCTAGTACTCTAACTTGAATACCAGATCCAAGGATCTCCAGATCCACGCAGGTACACCGGATTCATACTCAACTTGAATTTATAAAAAAATTGAATCAAATTGAATCCGTTTTTCAGAAACGTATTCAAATTGGATCTAATCTTTAAATCCATTTGAAGTCCGGCCTTCTATTGCCTTGCACAAAAAATGGATTCATTTTCAAATACCCAAATCCTCGTAGATTCAAAAAAAAAAAGTATTCAAGTCAGAGCACTGTTTCAGCTGCAAACTTGGCTTTGCTTAACCCGTTCGAAATTATTTTTTTTAAAGAATTGCCAATTTCTGGTTGAAAAGTTTTTCTTAATTTTGTCCCCCTCCCCTCTCCACCAATTATAAAAAAGTAAATAAGTTAAAATTATAGTCAACAATTTTTTGATACATTCGAAAAAACGATTTTGCAAACGTTTATTAAAATTGTCTTCAAAAAATTTTAGTGATTTTTGATACTGTGCTAATTACGTTGTTTTCATCACCACACTTTCCATTTTGTATTATTGCCAATTAGCAGCGGTAATTTATTGCTAGCGGTACTCCAAGTACTCCAAGTGCACACTTTAACTTCTTTTTTTGTTCAAATACTATTCAAAAATTTACGTGTTTTTTACACTTAACTTCGCCGACGTAATTTGAAAAATAACGGCGGCGGCAAAATGGCCACAAAAATTCGGTCTGAAATCGCAATTCCACACAAACACTACAAAAATTTTGCAGTGGAACTGTAAGAAATGAGACAGTAAAAAAGTAACTGTAAAAAGTAATCGTCAGAGATTTGTTAAATTTTTTCAAAAATTTTGAAAATACAAAAAGATGTATTTATGTACATATCCAAAACATGACAAAACGTGATCGTGTTTTTATGACAGTACATATGGAAAGAAATATGTAATCTGTCTTCAATGCTTGAGACTCGAGCATACATAAAAAATTACTACATGCAGGGGTGGTTCAAAAAACAAAAATCCCGTTCCATATCTCAGCTGACAACGCAGCTCAAAATCTGAAATTTTTACTGTAGATGCGTTTTGCAATTTCTTTTGATTTAGTTTTTGATGTTTATGATTTCATCGAAAATCAATGTTTTTTTTTAAATCAAAAACATCGCAAAACATATTCCAAATAGTTGCTTGGGGTATCACAAAACATTCAAATATGTAGAAAGTTTCTGAAAATTACAAATTTCACTGCACAATTTTACTAAATTAAATTTCATAATATATAAGGAGTCTCGAGTGTATAAAAAACAATTTTACTACATATAATTTTAACTTATTTACTACACATTCAAAAAAGAAAACAAAATGAAAAACAACTTTTTCACACTAGAAATTAGCGATACTTTTAAAGAGAAAAATAAGTTTTTCAACGACCTTTTTTCACAAATTTTTGCTCCTAATCTCGATTTTTATACCTAACTGAAGAGTGCCTTCCTATTATACAATATAATTATTAATTTTGTTTCTTTAAACTTTAGAAGGTAGTATGTGTGTTTGTTGTGTATTATGTATGTTTTGGAAAGTGCAACGATACGATAATTCGTTTCTCTTTTGAACTACCATATAATTTCCATTTAGTAATATGATATGAATGTAATAACTTATTTCAATTCACAATTTCTTCTTCAAAATTGTCAATAATATTGCTCAATCTTACCTTAGATACATACCATAATACAATTTCGGAGCAAATTATCTTTGAATTCAAAAATCTTCGCAGAACAAATGCTAAAGAAAAGTCACAATATGAATGAACTTGAGGGCAGGGGTGTGACTTGAATCATTTTTTGAATTATGAGGTAAAATCATGACTCAAACGACTCATATTGGTGTGTATATGCACTGAATAAGGATGCTGAATATTTTTATTATTTAGCAATGGTGAATACTTTTTGATGGTGTAGGGGTTAGCACGCCTGTTACCCGCTTATAGAAGACGCTGGTTTGATTCCAGCTCACATCATGCGATAGTGTGCCTCTACATTTTTTTTCTACAAAAATAGTGTTTCTACAAAAAAATTTATATTTTCGTACATAAAACCTACTTCAATTTGTTTCGAAAAATTAAAAACTTTATATTTCATTTTTCACGTTGAAGTTAAATCTCATTCGTTTTGAAATGCCGCTTGACATATTTTATTTTGTGTCGGAGTTTCTTGCGACATTTCAAAAATGATTTTGTTTTACTTCAACTTGAAAAATGAAAAGTGAACTTTGCCAATTTACTTTTCTAAATAAAGTGAAGTGGGCTACACTTACGATTTCATGATGAAAACTTACTTTATTTGAAAACACTGAATTTTGAGAGAATGGCTTTTCCGGCCAGCCGGCTTCTCTTTTCCTGCCGGCCGGGCGGTGAAGAGAGAATTCCTCTTTTTTCTCGCCCGCGCCTGGCCATTGGCACATACATTTCAGAATCATGACACTCAAATTAGTTGAATTTTCATGCGCTATTCAATTCATCTATGCATGTCATACTTGATTTACTTGATTTAAGTCACAGACCTACTTGAGAGGAAATCGAAAATCATTTACAATTTTTTATTTTAAAAATATTAAAAAAATTTGTAATTTTCGCATACATATACTGTGCATATTGTTGCATTCTTTTACCAACATTTCCCTTTCATAACTCGTATACTTTAAACCAAAACTGCCATATATTTCATATGGTTTAAATGTGTATTTTTCGTCCGAAGACATCAAAAAATTTGAATAATGTTTGTAAATATTGTGTGTTATTTTATATACTCTAATTAAAATTATATTTTTTTGCTGATATTTTCTAATTATTATATTTGTAAATTTTGTTGAGTTTCGATTGCGGGTATTTTTGAAAATAAATATATACATATATTTAAAAAATGTTTTTTTCTCTCCATTGCACTCGAAAAAAATAATTAAAAAGACTCGATTTTGCCAGAATTAGATTTTTAATTTAGTTGATGAAAGATTTTTATTAAAAAATTATAAACACAATTCAAAAACCATCGCTTTATTTGACTCGAAAAGAGAACACGGATTCATATTCAGAATAATATAATATTTATTTTTATATTAATATTAAAAAGGTTAAAAATTGCGTGGTGAGGGGTTTTACACATACATACATACATATAAATACAATACATATGTATATATGAGTGTTTTCGCTTTTTGTACAAATAAAATTGATTCAAGTGAAATCCATGTGAACTTTTCGAATTCAAGTCTACAATTCATTTATTTGAAAGAATTTGAGAAAAGTTCAAGTTCAAATATTTAGCTAGTGAGTTCAAGTCAATTTGAAAAAAGTTCAAAATGAAACTAGTTCAAGTTTTAATTTGAAAAAATTAAGTCAGTTCAAGTTGAAAAGTTCAAAATGAAGCCATTTCAATTCAAGTTAATTTGAAAAAGTTGAAATAAAAGTTCAAGCTTGAATTAAAAAAAAGAAAAAAAAGTTTAAGTTAATTTGAATTCAAGTTAATTAAAAAAAGTTCAAAATGAAGTCAGTTTGAAAAGTTTCAATATGAAAAGTTTGTTTGAAAAGCTCGTAACTTCATAATTCGTAACTTCGTAATTCACCATCAAAAAAGTTTCCTAGAAAATTGTAGTTTTTTGATGTTTCTACCAATATACATACTGAAAAGTATAAAAAATATGAAGTTAAAAGTGAGAAAATTGTGAAAGATTTGGTTAAAATTCATCGAAAAACGTGCTTTGTGGCAGATTTTGAGGTGAAAATTTTTCAGAAAAGGTCGAAAATACCTATATTCATACAACAAAAACTTTTAATTATGAGAGTACTTTCTCGTAATTCGTAACTCTCAATTACAATTACATTCATACATATGCACAGCGATGTGCACCAGTCAGGGAACGTCATTTGGTCTTATATAAGAATTTTTTAAAACATTTTGGTCTTAAAAAATCCTTTAAGAAATTAAATTCAAGCCAACTAAAACTTAAATATCCTTAAAATTTAAGGACATTTTGCTTGGCATTGCGTCACTTTTCAAAAAAAAAAGATCAAATTCCAATAGTTTTTTCAAATTTTTTGCTCTTTTTAAAATGATTTTTTCTAAAATTGGACCAAGTTTTTGCATCACGAAAAAAGTCAATGTTTCGAATCCGCGCAAAAACATATAGCACCATTTTCAACTAGAGTGCTCCACAAATCTGAGCTCATGTGGTCCACTGTATATGGGCATCTGATGTAGCCAAAGTTAAAAAAAAATATATGAAAATTATGAAAGCAAATAGACAGAAATTTATATTAAATGGTAATGGTAATTCATTTAAAAATTTAAAAGTCGTTTTTTACCATACCAAAAACTTCCGAATTTCGACTCGTAATAGCCAAAAATTCGGAATTCCGAGGCCAAAAATGGCTGGAATTCCGCATTCCGGAATTACGCCCAACCCTGTTGCTAAGGGCTCTGTGCGGATCCTAGACATTGACTTTTTTCGTTGTGGAAAAACTTGGTCCAATTTTAGAAAAAATCTTTTAAAGGGCAAAAAATTTGAAAAAAAAACCATTGGAATTCAATCTTTTTTTTTGAAAAGTGACACAATGCCAAGCAAAATGTCCTTAAATTTTAAGGACATTTAAGTTTTAGTTGGCTTAAATTTAATTTTTTTAAGGATTTTTTAAGACCAAAGTGGCTTAAAAATGTCTTAAAAAGCAAAGACCAAATGACGTTTCCTGGCATCAGTGCATCAATATTTTCTCTTTTCGGTGTTAATTCAATTAAATACATGCGAACTTTTCGAATTCAAGTCGAATTCGGTTTTAAGTTAATTTGAAGATCGTTCAAGTTCAATTTATGCTAAGAAAATATTATTTCAACTTGAACTATTTGAAATTTATGTGTCAATCTCTTAGGGAATAACTGTAGAGGATTCGCAGGCGTGTGCGTTCGGGTAAATGGACGACTTACAACAATATTTATCAGGTTTTTATTTTTACAGTAGTATTTTTGTATTTAAAACATATTGGCTCCAGTGCTGTAATTTGCATCCGAAGCGCATCCGCATTTTTTTGCCAAAAAATGCCAAAGAAAAAAAAATGGCAAGACAAAGGATACATTTTGGATGCAAATGACTCCGATTTTTTTATTTATAAAAGCCTCTAAATATTTAGAAATAGTAAGAGTAAAATTTTCGCCTAACAACAAAATTATGTTTGGACATGTCCATTTCCGTTAAATTCGTACGTTCAAGACGCAAAAACGGCAAAATTAAAAAATTAAAAAGTTTGTCTTTTTTGCTTACACCTTTTTTGTAATAAAAGGTTGGAGATAAAGTTGAAGATTTTGATGTAAAAACAACAATTTCTCGATAATATCATAGCCGACAATTAACGAAGAATTCAGAATTTGGAATTCAGAATTCCGACGCTCAGAAATGGCTGAAATTCGAAATTTCGCCCAACCCTGATTGATCGGTTCTTCGGCATTTTACGGTAAAACCTGTTCAAACTATTTTCTTTCTAACCACTCTCATCGTTTTTCATCCACTCTTTCTACACTCTCGCCATCATTTTTTCATCTTTATTGTCTTGAGCAAAAATTGTCTTAAAAAAGCCATCATTGTAATCAGTAATTATTGAAAATTGTACTTGCGGGTATTACGCGATTTGTTTCGTTTCGAGAGGGAGAGAGAGACAGAAAAAGAAACAAGAATATACAAAGAATAATACTCAATAAAGAATGTCATACAAAATGCATACAAAATTGTCTTCCAATTTCGTCTTTTTTCTGTCTATATTCTCAAAAAATTAAAAAACTATTTTCACCATTTTTGTGCACAATTAACGGCGAGAAAAAAAGCGACGCTCCATCACGCAATATGTACAACAAAAAATGAATTTCAGACCAACAAAAATTTGGTATTACTTCTTTATTCAATTCATTTCGCATTTGTATTTGTATTCTTGGAAGAAGTTATGTTTGTAAAAGTTTAATTGTTCTTAAAAAGTTTTGTAATTCGCGTGAAGTATGGCGTTCCGTTCATATACATACATAATAGGATCACAAATTTTTAACAATATTATTACCGAGAAAGAAGTGTTTGTTTTGTTTACATATGGCAAATGTTGCCATCGGAAATGAAACTTTTTTTCACGTATGTGTAATACGCATTGTGTATTTAAAAAATATGTGTATGAGGGATGTAAAATTTATTTTCCTTACACTCCTACCCCTGTATGTGTATGTAATGTACATATATGTGATGTGTATGTGTATGTAAGCAATCGAGTTTTTCTTTAAAAAGAAAGAAAATGAACTGACAAAATCAATTTGAAAAGTTTAAGTTCAAGTCGGCAATTAAAGTTATTAAAATTTGAAAAAAAGTTCAATT
Source organism: Deladenus siricidicola (assembly GCA_009724625.1). Classification (NCBI taxonomy): domain Eukaryota; kingdom Metazoa; phylum Nematoda; class Chromadorea; order Rhabditida; family Sphaerulariidae; genus Deladenus; species Deladenus siricidicola. The sequence goes on from SAUE01000001.1 coordinate 168,286, forward strand.
CGCCAGTTGAACTTGAAATTTTCGAAATTTATTTGAACCAGTTGCTTCCATCCTATTCAATCATTTTTTTAAATGAAAAATTAAAATTGAACATGAACATTTTTTTTAATTATTGGATTGGTCTATAAATTTTTCTTCTTTTTCTAGGATTTTAGACTGGGAAAGAGGGGAGGAAGAAGCTCTTTCGAACAATGTCTACAATTTTGTTTTGTTGTAATATTAATTTTTGTTGAAATATGTATAAAAGTTTACGCAATTATGGACCAACCCAATAAATTGAAGGAGTGATTTGAATTTGAAAAGTTAAAATAAATTTTATTTGAACCAAAAAAAAGAAAACACTATTGTATCTATGCCATCACCAAATTTATGAATATATTATATAAATACACATTTTTAGTGGGTGAGTGAAGCTGAGCTGTCTCGAAAAAAAATCAGAATGGACCAAATTATATTTAAAAACGGCACAAAATCGGGAACAAATGGTGGAACGTTGGCGCAAAATAAACGTGGTTTTGAGCCCACTGGCGGCTTTGGAGACAAATATCGCTATTTCATTCTCATACTCGGCTGGTTTTGTCTATCGTCAATTTCATCGAATATGATTGCGCTAAATTTCACCCTCATTTGCATGTCACCACCGGCTATTAATTCCAACAGTTTTTCGAATACCACCACCACGCACGAATTGCATTCACACAATGTATGTGTTTTTAAGCTCGTAAATGGAGAGGAAAAAATCAAAAAATTGTGATTTATGTACATGGTGTGTTTCAGTTGAAAACGTAGCTAAAAATGTGAAGTTTGAGGCAGTTCTCTTTCATTCCGTTTTTGAAGTTTGCAGTGATTTCATAAAATACCACGTTTTTTTCAAAATCTCACAAAACAGGCTTCAAATATAATAGATTGCGCGGGAGGTTGTGCATATCTTAATTAGTTTTGCTCTTGCTCGAAAATTCTCAAACTTTAGAATTGTGACAACAACAACTCCGTAAATCTTCCTACCGCAACTAAAAGTTTTCAGCAGGGACATTTTTTGAACCAACCTGTACATAGCTGAACTTTGCATGTACACACCAGGAGTGGAAATTTTCTATTTTTGATTTTTGGCGTTTTTTCATTCAAATTCAGAATTGGAAGCTTCTCTTGATTTTCAATTTTCAAAATATCAAAAAAAACACAAACAACACTGCGTACGAAAAACACAAAAATCAGTGTACACCTAGAAGATTGTATAAATATGTATTAATATAAAAAATTTAGTCAGCTTACTCAATGACGATGACGAAAAAAAAACAACTTATAATAGCAAACACCAACCAACAATTTTAGAAGAATCACGAACTCAAGCGCTTCAGTGAAAACGCGCCAGTGTTCGACTACAGTAGCCGTGACAAAGCGTTTCTAATGTGGTCGGTGGCGATCGGCACAATGGTCGGCACCTTTCCGTTCAGTGCGCTCTACACTCGCTACGGCGCGCGCTACGTGTTCTTCTTCGCCGGCGTGATTTCGACAGTGTCGACAGCGCTAATACCGCCGACGGCCGTCGTCGGCTTACCCTACTTTCTCGTTCTCAGGTTTATTCAGGTTCGGCGATTCTCGCGCTCGCGTTTGAATTTCTTTTAAAATTTTTGTTCGCTTTTTAGGGCATCGCCTACTCGGCCGATTTCGCGGCGATGGGCGTGCTGTGCTCGCGGTGGGCGAGTCTGAAGCAAAACGCACTTTTTATCTCCGTTCTAACCTGCTATTCACCGCTCTCGTCTACAATCACGAATCCTGTGGCTGGAGTGGTTAGTGAAATTTTACATATTTTAAATGGTTTTACTTCTCATTTCCATTTTTCAGGTTGAAGTAAAACCTAAATTTGTTTTGAAATGCCGCGGAAAATTTTCTGACTCGATTATTTTTGTTTACGTTTGTAACTCAACTTTTTTTCTTGACCGAAATAATTTACGTTGAGTTAGAGATTTTTGCGTCATTTCAAAAATGAAGTAGTGAAACTTCAAATTCAGAAAAATGAAAAGTGAAATTTTTCACTTTGCAAAAAATGAATTCATTTGGATAAAAATGGCACCCAACATGTATCCAAAGAATCTGCGTGGATTTGTGCAGATCTATCTGCTGTTCAAATTACAGCACTAGCTATCAGTCATGTAAAACAGCATAAAACTGTAACTTTATAAACCGTCATACATAAAACTATAACGTAATAACTTCGTATAGCATACATTATACGAAGTTATACGACTTGATTTTCAATTTTCAAAATATCAAAAAAAACACAAACAACACTGCGTACGAAAAACACAAAAATCAGTGTACNATGAGAGAGTATATATATATATATATATATATATATATATATATATATATATATATATATATATATATATATATATTAAAAAATAGCTGTGTCAATCGCGATTCGGCTGGCCCATGGTGTACTACAGTCACGCTGCAGTGTGTGCCGTTCTATTTGTGCTGTGGATTTGGTTTTACGAGGATCATCCCCGTCAGCACAGATACGTCTCGGACGTCGAGTTGGAAAAGATTCACAGGGATAAGTCCGAAGCACACATTAACATGGACAAATTCGTTCCGTACAAGGTTTATATTATTCATATTATTATACATATAATATTTTTGCTCGTCACTTGCTTATTCCCGTTTTCTATTTTGTGACCTTCGTGACAAATCTTCTTTTTAAGGAACTGATAGCACTGCAAAATAATATTTTAATCCATAAGAATTGATACACTTTAATACGTGATACATCTTTCTTTTCCTGAATCAAGTCTGAACCTGCAATCAATGTTTCTCCTTTGAGAAAAACACTGGATTATCTGGTGAGACACTGTCTGTTGTGACATCTGTGACACTCTCATATGGAGTCCTCTCCCATTCAGTACGGTAGCATTGCTGCTCATTTGTCCGGCTAAGCCGACACACATAAATGTGTTTGCCACATACACGTGCAAACAACCACTTATACACCAATATACACATACATATATACACACATATACTCATATGTACTCACATACAACGTCTTGAATTATTTAGGCCATTTTGACGACTAAACTGGTTTGGGTTATTTGGTTGAATGCGTTCGCTGACTTGTTTTCGGGAATGTTCTTACTGATGTACCAACCGTCCTATTTTAAATACGTTCTCAATTACAGTGTCGAAAAAACAGGGTTTCTTGGCGCTCTGCCAACATTTTCCCATATGCCATTGAAATTTGTATTCGGATATGCAAGTGACAAAATACGGTAGGTACATTACCGCCAATAAATTTTAAACATTTTACAAGCAAATTTTTATGATACAATGAAAGAGCAAATTTTTATGGTACATATCAAGTATCGTTTACGATTTACGTACATATCTACAGCTTTTTTGGCCCAAAATTTACAATCTACGAAAAATTCACCAATTTTCGTAAATTCAAAAAAAAACCTCTGTATTAGTGGAAAAACTTCGAAAGTGGTCAGATGAAAATTAAAAAGCAGCAAAAAAACTGCTTTTAAAAAAAGTGAAAAAAAATTTAAAAAAAGTAAGAAAAAACTGGAAAAAATGCAAATTTTTAATCAATTTTTGATTTACAATTTACGACATTTACGACACATTTTTGGGAAAAATTAACTTCCGAAAATTTACGGTTCGGGATGTTCGAGATTGAAAATTTATTTTCGTAATATGAATGTTTTAGGTTCATCTCGGAACGCAACAAATTGATTATTTTCAATACGATAGCCGTCGCACTACCGGGTCTGGCGTACGCCGCTATCGGCTTCGTGCCTCTCGACAATCCCATATACACGGTGCTCATCTTTACGGCTATCCTCATGTTTTTTGCCAGCGGTGGTGGAGGTTTTTACAAGTGTGCGACGCTATGTGGAAGGTATACACATCGTTTTTTTTTAAAGCTAGGCTAAGGTTTGCAACAAGACACTCGTTAGAAATTTTTGGAAGGGTATTGAGGCTTGCGCATGGCGGTTGAGGCAGAAATAAAAAAATCTTTTATAACAAATTTGTAGATAATTTTATCGGCTTTTTTAAAATATATTTTTTTTCAATCGTAAATAGAAAAGTTATTTTACAACAAATAAGTCTCCGAAATTTTGGCTCACTCTAAATTTTTATAAAAATTTTTATTTGCAAAAACTACAAACCGCAATTCACAAATAAATTTTACGCAAACTGCAAACCGCAAATTTCACTACCTCTGGTACATTCGCAACAATTAAATCTGGCAATATCGAAATTTAATTTAATAATTCCACTAACCAAATAAAAAAATAACAATATGTATGTATACATATTTCAGACAGTATAGTCACTTTATCGTGGCGAATATTCAATTCGTCAAATGCATCACACTTTTCTTGGCGCCCGCAATGATGAACATTTTTGTGGTCGACGAGACCGCACAAGATCAATGGAGAAATATATTTATTATAATTGCGGTTATGCTAGTCCTGGTAAATACATATAATACATACATATATTTATGACATACTGTATTTATGCATATGTATGTTGTTCGGAAAGTTTATTTCAAATGCTCAGTCATTTTATGTTTCTAGAAAGACCCTCTGATATTATTTAAAAAATTTGATTTTGGAATTGTGCATTTGAAATGAAAATTATGTTGTGCAAGTTCGTCGTTGGACTAGAGCTTTGATTTTAATGCGCAAATGAATCCAAACTAATCCAAATTTATCTCTCAATCAATTGGAATTGGAGTTCTGGCTTGGATATTGAATTTTTTGCTATTTGTAAAACAACTAATTGCCTACAAACCAAAAAAAAAGAATTTCTAAAAGCCGAACTAAACCTTTTGTGAGACGAATCCGGATTCATTTGGAATTATTTTTCGAATTTGAGGCCAAGATCTGCTTTGGTCGCATCTTAGAGGGTTTTTTCAGAAAAAATGAAAATAGTCGAAAAGACGAAATGAAAGCGTTCGTTTTTTTAATGGTTTGAAAAGCAAACCTTCGCCGGACTCTATTTGCGACAATTTTCATATTATATACATATAGAGGGTGGTTCATTTGCGACCGTATGCGTTTTTGGTGCGTTCCTTCACAAAATGAGCGTCTACGCGCAATAGCTGCGTCGCCCAAACAAAACCGATTAAGAAATTCGCCGGCGAAAAATTTGCGCGGCGATTGTGATTATGTTTTTGAAGTTTGGGATTTTTTGGACCAAAACTGACTGAGATATACACAATCTCCCAAGCAGTCTATTTGAAGCATGTTTTTCGATGTTTTTGATTTATAAAAATTAGTGTTTGATAAAATCGCAAAATTTAAAAAATGAATGAAAAAGAATTGCAAAACGCATTTACCGTAAAAAATTCAGATTGTTAGCTGCGTTTTCAGCTGAAATATGGGGCGGGATTTTTTTTGAACCACCCTGTATATATAGAACACATATGGTCCACATTTATTTGTTTAATTACATTTAAAATCAATTTCAATGATGAAGCTTATCAACGAATATTTATTTTAGGCACATTTGTTATTCTGGTGGGAAGTGAGCGATGAGCCAGCCGAATTTACGAAAATCACAATAGAAAGCTGGAAGTTGAGAAAGGAGAAGAAAGGCGAAGAAAATATCACTTTTATCTAAAATAACACATAATATGTACACCAGGGGTGGCAAAATTTTCCGTTTCCATTTTCCATTTTCCGATTTTCCGCTTTTTTGGCCTAAAATTTTCCATTTTCCATTTTACGAAAATGGACCATTGTCCGGAAAATTTCGCATAAATGGAGCATGGTTGGTCATATAAATTTTAGTGTTCGGAATCATTTGAAATTGCGCAGATTTTTAAAAATTTGTAAATTTTGGTATAAAAAATCTGTATTTTCTGTATTTGAAAAAAAAAACTGAAAAAAAAATATTTGAAAAAAATCTGTATTTTCCGTTTCCATTTTCCATTTTCCTATTTTCCGGTTTTTTGGCCTAAAATTTTCCGTTTTCCAAACGCGGAAAATAAAAGTTCCTTCCATTTTCCATTTTTCCTTACGTAAATGAAATTTTATTTTCCTGTCACCCCTGATGTATACGATATGTACCAGGGGTGGGCCGCAAATAAATTTCATTTGTGAAAACCGCAAATCGCAAATTTTTGCCCAAAAAAGCCGCAAAAACCGCAAATCGCAAATTTTTTTATAAAAAAATTTTTTGTAAAAAAATTTTATAAAAAAATTCGTATCGTTTACTGATATCTTTTTTCGCGAATTTGAATCTCTTACATCGCGAATTTGAAAAAATGACTGTTTCCAATTTTTGCTCAAAAAAGCCGCAAAACCGCAAACCGCAAATGGCAAATCAAATTTCACCACCCCTGATATGTACATATATGTAATTGTATGATATGAAATAGCGAATGAAATAGCGAGGATTTAAATAGAAGTATAAATGTATTTGAAAACATTTTATTTTATTTTATTTACCAACAAAAGTTATCTTAACACATACAAACAACACATATAACAATAAATATTGATATATCAATACATATAGGATGTAAATTTTAACAATATTGTAAATTTTGGAAAATTTATAATGTTGTTAAAAAAGTTGGAGGTTATGCTTTAAAAAGCATAAAAGTATTATTTAAGAATATCGATTAAAAATTTCTGAACATTGATTTCAGCTGTTTTCAACAAATTTGAGCTGTGTGCTACGAAAATAAAAGTTTCAATTTCAAAAATCGAAAATTGTTTTTTCGAATTTTTCAATAAATTTTTTTTTCGACAATAAAAAATAAAATTTTTAAGCATAAATTTACATTTTTTCACTTTTATAATAAAAAAATTGCGCACAATTTTTTTTCTTAGATTTAAAAGAGTATAAAATTTTTGAAATTGTAAATTTTAAAATTTATTTAAAATGTATATCTTAAAAAGAATAAAATTATTTATGAATATCGATTAAAAATTTATCAAAATTAATGTCAGCTATTTTTAATTGATTTGTTCATATATTTAGTATACATCAGGGGTGTGGAAATTTTCGATTTTCTATTTTCGGTGTTTTTTCTTTCGATTTTCAAAATTTACCAAAGTATGGTTACTGATATACATATGCATCAACATATTATAAACGAATTTTAACAAAATTTTTCGCATTTTTTAAACATTGTGTGAACATTATAGCTAAATTTAAAATAATTGATCACTTGATCCGTAATACACGTATATATAATATTCAAAAATTAAAAAAATAGCCGATTTTTCGAAAATCGATTCGTAAAGAAAAAACACCGAAAATCGAAATTTGAGCGAATTTTTTTACACCTGGTTTTCGTTACACTAGGGGTGTAACGAAAATAAATTTGAAATTTCGAAAATCAAAAACCGAAAATTGAAAAAAAAAAAAACACAAAAAAATTGAAAATTTTCTCACCCCTAATACTCGAAAATATAAAATTTATTTATTTTTTTCATAATACAGGTAAGGGATCGAAAATTTTTTTTTGGAACGAATTCAACAACGACGAAATAAATAAGCGGTTTTCCCAGGGGGAGCCAGGAAGACTCGTGCGTTGATTGCGAGTACGCTAACCAATTATTGGCGTACTTTTTCCCCCTGAAATAATTGCTCTCGAATTCATTTTTGTTAATTATCTTTTCTTTCCAAATATTCTCTATTTTAGCGTCGAAATCCGAAAATTGGCGATTTCCTGTTTTTTTCGCCATCATTTTTCATATTAAAAGGAGGGAATTTAGTTGTATTATTTCATTCTTCGAAAATTAAATGGTATTTCAATTCGCTATACATTATATACATAATACATACATAATACGTGTTTTGTGTGTGTCTGTGTTAAATATATTAGCCGAAAATTAAATTTTAAATAGACAAAATCTTGCAAATTCGACGTAATTTTGAAAATTTATTGTCAGAAATTTGTTGATTTTTTTATAACTAGAAACAACTTCATCATATAGATACCGTATCTACAGTATCTACGCGTGTTCAGTACCAACTTTTTATTTATTTTAATTTTTTATAATCAAAACATTGTGATTTTCAATTATCGAATCGAAAATTTCTCTGACAAAGGGTGATTGTCATCTTATCGTATATTGGCGGTTGACGAATTAAGTGCACCAATATCGGTATAATGACTGTGACCATTCAGAGAGATCGCAGCCACATCACAGCCACATCGCAGCCATAACACAGCCACGTCGCCTAGATTATGCGTTCTTGACTGAACAAAAAATCCGGTTTCAAAAAAAAAGTGGATTCAAAAATGATTTGACCTCTGTTCACAATTAAAGATATTAAAAAAATTCAGTAACATTTGTAAAATGTTATCAAAAATACAATTTTTCCAAAACAGTAAGCAGCCAGTCCAGCCCTATTGTATGTAGTTTTGCGTCGAGACTAAAAACTAATCCGTCTACTAAATATTTTCGTCACATATTTTTATCGCCGTAACAAAATTTTTTAGACAATTTCGTTGTTATTTCGTTGTTAGACATTGTGACTTAATTATCCGACTATTGTATTATACTATAATAATAAATCAATCGTAAGCTAATATTTAATAATGATGTAAATAATTATTTTTGTTTGTTATCATACATAATTTATGTAATGTTCAAATATTCATAATATTCCATTATTAATAATTACATAAACATGTACATGTATATGCATATGTATTTCAATTACTATTTTACTATTAATTATTTACTTAAATTTCGTATTATTACACCAAATTAAAAATCACCACAAATTTCTTCACAAAAATAAACTCCAATAAATAAAAAAAAATTTGCTTGTTTTGTACTCGTTGAGTACATATGTAGTACGATGACAAAAGAGAACAACATGTAGCAGGTGTTGTACATGCACCCTGTTACACCAATACAAAGTGTTACCAATTGCGCCATTTAGGAGATGTTCACTTTTCGACATTTTCGACGTAACGGTTTTTGGCTGTCGTTTCACAAAATTGATGATTAAATTTTATTTATTTATTTATTTCTTGTAATTATCTTAAAAGTTTTGGGTATGAAATGTACAATTTGTGAGGTGTATTTTGGAAAAAAACGATAATAATAAAATGTTTATTGGAAGAAGAAAAAATTAAACTTCAAACATTGCAAAAAACATTAATTTTCACACAAACGTTTCTTGTGAAATGAAGAAAAAAACTTTTAGTAGTGATGCGAATCGTCATACCAGCTTCTTGGGCTAGACTTTGCGCTGCCTACGCCACTGTTTGAGAACCCGTAACGACTAGTGGCCGCTAAATGTGAGACAAAAGTGGTGACTATTTATAATATCAAGCTGAGAGTCAACAGTGAATATACTATTCACATTCACATTCTATTATATGTATATACATACTATATACATTCTATTATATTTACGAGAATCAATTAATTATGAGTATGTAATACGGTAACAAAAAACAACGAAAACTCCCCACCTCCGGTGTAGCGTTTCGTAACCGCCGATGAGTGGGCTTGACCGGCGGAAGATTGGTATCCATAGCCGCCCAGCTTATCCGAAATTCCGGACGTGTAGCGTGAGGAGGTGGAGGATGAAGACGGATAGGCGGACGCGGACGTCACCGTCGACGACGCGGGCGAATAGCCGATCGCGCCACTGTCGCGCGTCGACGACGATGTCACGCCGTTGCTGTCCTTCACCGACGCGTTCTTGCCGCGAAACAGCGACTTCAGCCGGTCGATCGGCGAGCGCGGCCGTTTGTAGTCATCGTCCGTTATAAAACTAAATTTGATATTGAAAATACTGCCTTCAAGTCAAAATGTATTTTTTATTTTGATTTCATCTTCGACTAAAATGATTTTCATTTTTGGCGAAAAATTGCACCTTGAAAACTGAGGGAAACATTTGCAGAAAATTAAAAACAAAACAAACAAGGCTAGGAGGACATAAAAAATTTCAATTTGGAATTTTGAGGATTCAATAAAAATTCGGAATTTTAAGACTCAAAAACGACCGTGATTCGGAATTTGAAAGTTGCCATTTTTTAAAATTAAAAATTAATGTTTTTTATTGCTTTTTGATAATAAAAGGCGTGCAAAATAATTTATGTCCATGGGAAAGTTGGCGATTTTGATGTAAAAATAATAATTTTGCGTAAATTTCTTAATTTTCGACTGAATTTTGTGAAAAAATTTCCGAATTCCGACAAAAAATAACGAAAAATTTGGAATTCGGAATTCCTAAGCTCAAAATGGCCGGAATTCGAGATTCCGCCCAACCCCCACACTATAGAATTTCTTAGAGTATTTTTCTTCAGAATAAGTTGTCAAAAAAAGTTCAGTAATCAAAATATAATATAATAATTTAATTCCGAAAATAAAAATAAAATAATCTGAAGCTTACGAGTTGCTGGTCACTTCGGTAGTGCGGCGTCTGGCCAGGTTGAGGAAGCTGCGCTTCTTCGGCGCTCCGCCCAAACTCGAGTTGGCGCCGCCGTCGGCGGCGGCGTTCGTCGACGAAGTGATGTCGGTGGCTCGCGCACCTTAACGCAAAATATTGGAAATTTAAATTGTGATCAGACAAAAGTGCTATGCACAAAAAATAAAAACTCTTAATTCTAGCAAAAACGAAAATATTAATAAAGCATAAAATACTAAATGTGTGTATGTATGTGTGTCTCTTTTTTTCACTGGGAAAGCTTGAATAAGTCAGCGAAAGCAGTAATTATTTGATCTCGGCACGCATTCACTCAATAACACTATCAGACCGGCCGCGGGATGTAATTTTTTTAAATGAAAACGACCTCATCCGTACTAACGTGGACGTAGCTAGAGGGATGGGGGAGGGGGCAGGAGCGCTCACGACCCCCTAAAACCAGAAGTCCTAGTGTAAAAGGGAATAAGAAATTTTGGTGATTTTTTTGGCCTCCCACGGACAGAGCTTTGACTTGAATCCGCAACGAAATCCATTAGATCCGATTCATCTCAGCTTCAAGTAGATTCCCAACTTTGGTTCTGCACAGTTTAAAAAAAAGTCACTTTGCAAATAATTTTTTCAAAATCCGTGCAAAACCAATGTCAGCAATTTTTGACGCAAATAAATCCGGATTCATTTGAATTCATTTACGGATTCAAGTGAAAGCACTGCTCCCACTATCCCAAAATGGTCGCATCCCCATTCCTCTCTCTGGTTACGTCCCCCCGCATAGTTCAATCCTAATTTTTTCCGATTTTTTTAATCATAGTTTTTATCCTTATCCCGCAGCCAGCGTCTTCTCATGTCATTCAGGTTGCTAAACCTTCATCGAAGCTCGATGTTCGACTGGAATAGGGTCTTGAGCCTAGCCTAGAAGTGGGCCTCACGGCGGACGTGGCCAACTCAGCCTCATCGGTGAGTAAGCCGACGCCGAAGTTGCCACGCTCTGTGGACAAATGGCGACGGAGTCGGCCGAAAACGTTCCTCATACTGCCTTTAAGAAAGCAAACTGTTTTACTGTCTATTTAGCTTACTGTCTGTCTATTTATGTATGTAATTCAGGCTTGGGGGGAGGGGATTCCGAATTCCGAAATTCCAAATTACGGCCATTTTGAGCCTCGGAATTCTGAATTTTTTACCATTTCGACTCGGAATTCGGAAGTTTTTCAAAAAATTAAAGTTTTTATACCATAATCTTCACCAGCATGAGTTATTATTAAAGAATTTTTTTAGTAAGTAAGTTTTTTATTATTAAAAAATTTTCCCATTGTGTATGCATTTTTTAATTTGAAATTTTTAAAAATTCCGAATTTCAGCCGTTTTTGAGTCTCGGAAATTGAATTGTCAGAATTCAAATCTCTCGAATTGTCAGAAAATCTTTACTTCCGCCCAACCCTGATCTAGGTAGATCGTAAACGGATATGAAATTCCTCGCTGTCATATATTAATTTTACTATTGATTCTAAATTTTTTTCTTTAAACAGGAAAAAAATACACTACCTGTTCCTATCGAATCTTTCGGCAAATACGATCGAGCTTCCGAATCATAAGCCTAAAATAGTCAAAACAATATATAGTTGGCACTAATAAAATTTAGAGTTAAAGAGCAACGAACTGGTTTATTTCTCAAGATTCCTCGATTCGGCGCCAAACTCAAGTCGATTTCACCGCCGCGCGGCGGTTGAGAGCCCATCGCGCGCATACCGACCATGCCCGTGTCATGGTATCCAACGTAACCGTAGTCATGCGGCGCCATTCCCATATCCGGTGTCATTAGACGGGCGTTTAATAGGCTTTCTGTACATATATACATATATTAAAAAGTCAATATTATACAGTAAATAATGTAAATAAAGTTGAATTAATTCTAATTTTATGCTGAAGCAAGACAAAATTATATATGAATTTATAATTTAAATTTTTTTGTATTATAAATCAATTTACAATTTTAATTTTTTTTCTCACCGCTGATTTCGAAATCATCGCGCATAACGGCTAGCATACGGTCGTTCGATTGAGAACGTGCACGAGCGCGTCTTCCCTCACTGTCGCGCAACGATGAGCTCAAACGCCGCGTGGCGGGATGAAATCGCGAGAATATTCCGCCGTCTTTGGACGCACTACCCGTGCTAGCTGGTGAGTCGGGCGGTACTGGTACACCTGTAACACCTCATTAGCTTTAATGAAGTGTTTTAGTAAGAAAAAGTCTACCCGAATAAGCATTCGATGTGGCGTAGGGGCTGGCTATGCCGTAGTCGGTCGCCCCGGGCGTTACGGGCCGAGGATCGGCTTCGTAGAACGAGCGTCGATGCGAGTTGGCGGACGGTTGAGTTTGATAGCTGGGCGTAATGTCCTCGTACCTCGACGGCTTATAGCCGGACACGTAGGCGCTCGTCGGTCGCTCGCCGCCGTGGTAATAACCACTGGCGCCGCCGCTGCTACGATAACCGCCGTATCTGTAAATGCAAAGAGGTGTTGATTTTTAAATTATATGGTTAGTGTGTTGGGTTGTCCCATTATCGATATTATAAAATCGATAATTATCCACGATTTACGCGTATCATAGGCGGACGCTAGTTTTAAAGTTACTATATTTTCGTTCACATTGATCAATGTTTGATTTCTGTTATGTGTGATTGGAAAGGTGCTTCTCAGGCTATCTAATGGCGTACTACATATTTGCATTATTTTGTTGATCTTGGCGATGAATAGTTTTCGTAGAATAATAGATGGCGGGGCAGCTATTTGCAGGAGACTTTTTAGTTTTACTTCTGGGCGTTTAGTTTTGCTTCTGGGCGAAATGGTTGAAAAAAATTGGGAAAGAAGCTTTAATTAACGGATTTCCGCAATATCGTTTATCTGTGTGTATCGGAATATGTATATGTTTTATAATTATTTGTATAGAATTTGAAAACTTGAATTTTTTTAAAGTTAAAGCTCACGCTGCATCCGCCGCTCGTTCAGCTCGTGTTCGATAGACTTCAAAGCGGTGTGGGGGCTCATTCTGAAAAAAACGAACGATTTACCCCTATTTTTTACTCACACAATACAATCAAACAAAACAAACAGTATCATAGGCGGACGCTAGCGACGAGTTCGGATAGAACGCGTTGAACACCTCGTCCTCGTATCGACTCATGCTCGACGGCAGCGGCGCCGACGGCGGCATGCCCAGCGTATTGAGGTGAGCGGTCGCGCTGCCCGGCAGGCCGACGCCGCCCACCGAAACGCCATAGTTGCCGATGCCGTAGCGCTCGTAGGCGCCGCTGGAGAACGGCGACAGGCAGCGCTGCTCCTCCGACGTCACGTCGTGTGTGGGCGTGGGCTCTTGGTAGGATTTACGGCGATCCACGTACGCCTTAATAGGATTTAAGTTAGTTCGTATAACTTCGTATAATGTATGCTATACGAAGTTATTACGCCCGTGCTAGCTGGTGAGTCGGGCGGTACTGGTACACCTGTAACACCTCATTAGCTTTAATGATGTGTTTTAGTAAGAAAAAGTCTACCCGAATAAGCATTCGATGTGGCGTAGGGGCTGGCTATGCCGTAGTCGGTCGCNATAGATGGGGGGGGGGTAACGAAATGGAGGGGGGGGGGGCGGGTGTTAATGTAATAGAGGGGCATTGCAGTCGTCTCCACAAATGTCCCGAACCAAAATTGATTTGAGCACATAATTAAGGGCATCGACCCTTAGTCGTAATTCAAATAAATGAATAAATTTTGACCGAAATATAAAAATAGTTCAAGATTATATATTTTTAAACAATGAATAGAAAACCGTACTCTCAGTGGAAAGTCGACTTGCACCAGTTAGACTCGACTTTCGTGGTGACTCGACGGCGGACGCTTTACTATCATTCAGCGGCAAATAATTTTCCTGATTTTCGGCCAATCTGAATGTTTTAATTTTAATAATATTCATGAACAAATTATTACTTCTTGTCTCATTGGATTTATAATCTTTTTCATCATTTTTCACCAAACTTAATCAAAATAATCATGCAAATATTCATGATTTTTTACAAATATTTTGAGAATTTTTTTTTAAATATTCCAAAAATATAACTTAAAAAAGTATAAATATAACTTGCAATAATTTTTGTGCTTCATAAAGCGTTAAAATTTCATAATTTCATAGCGTTAATAAGCATTTTCCCCAAAAATCACACTCGATATACATACCATCAGTGGCGTATCTGGGATTTCGGAATGGAGAAGGGGGGGGAGGGTGGAAACCAAAAAATTTATTTTAAATAATCTTGCGAATCAGGGAGAGCAAAATTTAAAAACTTCAATATTTCAATATTTATCTTCGATTTACTTAAAAAATTCAAAAAAATTAATTGTGATCTCCGGGCTACCTGCCCCACTCCAAATACGACACTGTATGTGTACATCTGTACATACTGTAGCTTCTGTCTTACTAAAAAATTATTTTTAGAAACACAAAAATGCCTCCAACATCAAATTACAATTTACATCAATTTTGCTTTGATAAACTTTCACCAAAATAGCAAATTTTTGTTAAAAGAGCAGCAAAATGAACAACAAACGCCAACCGAGTCCACGCCTCGTCCGTGATCGCGATCGTCTGGTTTCGGGCGCGACGTTCGCGATTCTTGCGGCGAATATACGCCGCCGCGCTTTCATACTTTTGTTTTTCGCCACCGTCCACGCTCTTGTCGTCGTCGAAGCTTTAGATTTTATATTGAATTTTTTTTTTCGTATTATATGTTGTCGCTTTATGCAAATCAGAGGTGTAACGAAATTAAATTTGAAAATCCGAAAATCGAAAAAGAAAATTGCCGAAAATTGATAATTTTGTGATAAATTTGGAAATTTTTTTTATGCTTATTAATATTTTTTTAGATATTTTATCATAAAATTTTTCAAAATACTAGTAACAGACAGTTATTTACAATTATTTTTTTTATGAGCCAAAATTGTTGGCTGAAAAAATTTAACAATGTGGCTGAATTTGCTATTTTCTGCAATTGTTATTTTGTGTGCACGAGTTCGGATCCTCATCGAGACTAATATTTCTTTTTGATTTTTATTGTTGGGTTTTTGTATAATAAAAAATATAACGAAAAAAACTGCGAAAATTGAAAATTGTTACACCCCTGATGTATGTATATGTATTGTTTGTTTTCGTACAACATTTCAATGAAATTTCACGCTTTGAAAAAAAGATTATTCGATTATTATTGTAATCAAATAAAAGCTGGAGACGGGAAGGCCGAAAGACAAAATTTCGGGAGTAGAAGAACTTCACGCCGAAACAACTTGACGCCAAGCGATCTACGGACTTTCTGGCAAGACGAATAGAAAATTTAAAAATAACATTATAAATAGATCTTAAATTTAATTATGCATGGAATGGTTTAAACTCTATTTTTCTAACTTTTTTGAAGTTTTTTTCTAAAAAATTTAGAAAAATGTGGTTTAATCGATTCGATGTCTCGGTGTCAAGTTGTCGCGCACCCCCAAGGCATTACTCATTATCTCAGTCATTCATTATTCATTATCTAATAGCATCCAAAACCACAAGTTATATGCAGATTTAATGCCAAGCGCTTATTCAAAAATCCAAGAAAAAAAGCCAAACACAAAATGCGCCAAAATCGGACAAATGCCAATTCACCTGCGGTTGTGAATGGAAGAAGTCGTCGTCTTCGGCGAGTCGGGCACCGGAGGAATCGACGATTTTCGAATATTCATTTCCAGCGAGAACTTCTTTTTGATCGGCGATGAAGCGTTCGACGAGGAGGCCTGTGGCTTCACCTTCACAATTGGCGCCTCTTTACGAACGCCGTCTAAACACAAACACACACACATATATGTATAGGCGCATCTTTGTGGCGTAATTTGAATTGGCTATAACTTTTTAAATTTTTGTCGAAATGTCAAACTTCTTTTTTTCCTGAATCCTCAGACTCTAGGATTTTGTTTAATATCAAATAATTTATAAAAATTTATTATACTAGAACAAAAAATGACGACACCAAAAATTCAGCCCACACGGTAATTCGCGGCCGGCGAGTGGGGTACCGGGGATTTTCCTTAGACCAAAAACGAAAGTTTTGGTGAGTCACGTGTCCGTAGACGTGAAAATGAACTTCATCTGAAAAAAGAATCCTTCCAAAAAATTGTGCATCACCAGCAGCCAAATCCAATTGCGAGGTGGCATGCACAACGCGAGTTTCGTGATCAATTGGTAATTGATAAACATGAACAAACAAAGAAAAAATAGCAAAAACAAACAAAAAACAAACGCAAAACAAAAACACAAAACAGCACCTTCAATATCCGTCGAATTGGCTGTCGTCATGGTATTCTTGTGTTTCTAGCAAAGCTTCGAGTGCTATATACTGTTCTTTTAACAATTTGAAATAAACAAAATCCTAGAGTCCGAGGATTCAGGAAAAAAAAAGAAGTTTGACATTTCGACAAAAAATTAAAAAAGTTAGAGCCAATTCAAATTGCGCCAAAGAATTGCGCCACAAAGATGCGCCACCCTGTACATATATCATCAAAATCTACCGTATAAAATATACTTGGGAAGTGTTGTAACTTGAATACTTTTTAAGCCCCTAAGGATCTAAAAATGTCTGCAATATGGGTATGGAAAAACATGATGCATATTCGGAAAATGGTTTCCAAATAGATCCAGTTTAGACAAATTTATGAAAAACGTATTTAATTGAATACAAATTTGCACGGATCTACGCAGCCGCCTGGGATTCAATTTACAACACTACTTGGTAGACTTGGAGTTCCGACAAAGACATTTAAATGAAAGACATGGAATTTCGAAGAGTTTAATTAAAAAATTGAGTAAGATTTCACGACGTTTTGCATTGATCTTTAATTCATTTCTGTTGACAAACTTTAGGTTTAAAGAGATTAATTTCGTTGGGATTTCTTGGTTTTTCGCTTCATTACGGAAAATGAAAGTTCATTCCATTTTCCATTTCATGAACGAAAATTTAATTTCCTACCCCTCCTGACAAGTATTCTAAAAAAATGTATAAAAAATGCGCCAACCTGCGCCAACCGGCTGAATTGTGCGGAAGCCTATTATCGTCGAGGGTCGAGGCCGAAACGGGCGGACGGTAGTGCCATCGTCCGCTTCCTCCTCTTCCTCCTCCTCTTCCTCGTCGTTTTCGCTACTGACGACGGGCGCGTCGCCGCCATCGCCGCCTTTCGGATTTTTTTGGTCGCTGGAGCGCAGGTCTTGAGCGCTACAACATTTTACATTTTTTAGTAACCATAAATTCAGAAAATGGCGTTCAAAATTACGAATGAAATTTAGATTTCGAAAATCGAAAATTTCAAAAATAAAACAGTTAAGTTTTACTTGGAGTTTTGCGTGACGGTGCTGCTGCTGCTTTTATTGTCCGAAATGGAAGGATCACGGGTGCGGAGCCACTTCGCGGAATCGCTCATTTCGCTGTTCGTCAGACTTTCGTCGCCGCCCGACTTTTTGCCTCCCTTACCCTTTCCGTCAATGCTGTTCACGCTGCCCTTGTGCGCCTGGCTGTCTTCCGCGTCGGCGTCGTCGATTTTGTTAGGATAGTTCATCAAGTAGGTCTTCGCCTAAATTATGTACTTCATAGTATCGAGTAATAAACACGAATTTGATTTAAAAACGAGATTTTTTTAAAAGTAGATGGTGGACTTTATTTAAAAAAAAATTAAAAATACCAATCAATGAAAATATCAAAAAAAAATTAAAAATATCAAAAAGATAAAAAAAACCAAAAGATTGGCCCTCATTTCGACTTAAAATAAAATTAATTTTTAAAATTAATTCTCCGTTACCAATATTATATGTACATATTGGTGACTTTTTAAAGTTTTAATTAAAATCAAAAATTAATTTAAATCAAAAATTAATAAAAATCAGAAATTAATTAAAATTAATTAAAAATCTACTTTGAAATGCTAATACCTTATCAAAAAGAATGGGCGACTGTTCAACGCGAGGCTGCGGACCACCGATGCGACGTTTCGAGAGCGGCGGACTCTCCGCCTCCATCGACACACCGCGGCCGTACATCTCCACTTGATTGTGCAGAAACTTAAACAAAATGCCAAATAACATTTTATCACAATATGTACACAATACATCATTGTAGGCTTGAAACGTACCTGGTATTTGCCCTTGCTTTGCCGCTTCGACAATCCACGCTCAAGTGTCGACAAATGGTTGGCGGATGCGGGCGGCGGCACGCCGGCCGTCGGCGACTGCGGCAAATTCTCCGCCAAATTTTCGACAATTTTCGGCGGCGCAGGTTTTTGGCCGTCGTTGGCGGCGGCGGCGTCGGCGCCGACGGCCTCTGCGCTTTCGTCGATTTGCTCGACCTCCTCCGCCAAGTCGTCAATGTCGCTTTCGTACTCCTCTTCGTCGTTCTCAGCATCGAAGAACTCGTCCTCGTCCTCTAGTTCGAGCTCGTCCTCACAAGGTTCCGAGCGCGTCGATCGGGTACCTTCATTCAGGAACATTTTTGTGCAAAAATTCAATTTTTTATATTGATTGCTATTTTAAATTATAAAAAATCGTTATTTGGATAACAATTTCTACATATGCATGTACATATGTTGTGTGTGTACATATGTCAGGTACTATTATGTACTATTAAACATACCAATAAACTTGGGAGCGGATGCAACGGCGGCCGACGTTTTTCTGGCTGCGAGATTCGCCACAACCGACTCAATTGGCATTGTATCGCTTCCGCCGCCGCTGTCCGTATTGTTCGAAGAAGTGTCGTCGTCAGTGGAAAAGCCAACCTTAAACAAAATTCCTTCTTTGAATAATTTTCTTCCCAATCTCATGCGTTCTACATACATACACTATCATGATCTCTGACTAGCCTCGTGTTTTTTCTCAAAAATGAATAAAATGAACTGTAAAAAACTTTTTGACACCTTAGGATCATAATTAAAATTCTTAAGCAATGTGACATCAAATTTCTGGAGGAAAATTCCAAATATACCATAAAAAATTCTTGATATTGTGGGATCATAACCAAATTCCTAACTAAAGTGACACCAAATTTCTAGAAAAAAAATTCCAAATGTAAATTCCTCGAAATCAACAGACCTCAACGCTATGCCAAGGCCGATCGTCGAGAACTTTGCGGAAAGTTTTTTTCAAATCCACATTCGACGGAAGTTCGACGACTTTGTACTTCTCTTTGTTGGCGCCGGTCATTTTTTTCATCGGCGGCGCCGCCGCCACCATCGCCGGCGGCGTCGGCGGCGGCGCTTCCTCGACTTTTGGCTTTATGCTCAACTTTTTCGTCTCAGGCACGGTATCCATTGTCGGCTGCTTCTTCATAACATTGGAACCGTTAACAGCCTTATTCGACATTTGTTTGCGAATCAATTCCTAAACGTATTTTTGCAATTAGCAAAATTCCTATCAATCAACAAACATTTCAAAGCGAATAATGAGCTAAACAACAGGGGTGCAACGAAAATAAATTTGAAATTTAAACAATGTGGAAAAGAAAATTCAAGTCAAAATAAGCTTCATGTGAAAGTCAACGAGTATCGTTTTTTTGAAAAATTCGACAATTTTATTTAAATTTTGCTAAAAATCTGTGAAAAAAATTCAATTTTTTAATAAAATTACAAATTGAAAGTTGACCAACCACAAAATACGGGTTGGCCTAAACTCCGGGCACAATTTTTCTTTTCATCTTATAATTTGTTTTATTCCTCAGCCAATTCAACAAATTTTTTTAATTCTCTTTTGTGTGGTAACATTTCAAATAACATTTCAAAAAATAAAAAAAATTAAAAATTGGCTGAAAATAAAAAAAGTTATAATCACGCCCCAAATTTGGCCAGCCTGTAATAACAATAATAAACCAAAAAAATGTTTCAATATCAAAAACCTGCGACTGTTGCTGAATGATCTTCGAAGCCTCCTTTTGCACGGAGGGCGGCTGCGCGGAGATGATTGACTCGAGCAGCTCTTTCACCATCGGACGCTGGTCGTAGAAGGCATGGGCCTTGATGCGCGCGATCAAATTCAAGCTGACCGGCCCCTTCTCCATCTGCTCGAGCACCTGGTTCATGAGGACGTTCAGCGAGTCCGTGCCCAGCTTCCAGTACTGTTGCGTCTGCTGGCGAACGTCCTCGAGCGCCGACGACTCCTCGGATGCGCTAGCCGAGTCGACGCCCGCGTTCGCCGACGACGCAATTGACTGAGTGGAGCGGCTGGTGCTTTTGCGAATGCGCTCCGCCGCCTCCGTCGCCGACATAAAGCCGGGAGGACGTCTGAAAACAAATTTTAAAAATTTTAAAACATTGAAAAAAAGTTCATGATTAAACAAAAAATGTTAGACTGGACTTGGTCAGGGAAGGGGAGGTGGAGTGAAATATAACATTGTCAAATTAATCTAAAATTATAATATTTTTTGTTAGTTTAAATTTTAGTGTAATTTTAAACTTAAATCTTATCTATTGTAGGTTAAAAAATTTTAGTCTTCAATTAAATTTTTTTTATTTAAATTTTATTTTCAAATTAAAATTTTTGATGCAATTATGTATTGTCTATAATTTTGCCATAAATGCAAATATTCTTTTGTTATGTCTCAACTAATTTTAATTAGTTGAATTTTTTTATCTAAAATAAAATAATCAACAAATAATAAAAGAAAATCCGAAAATCTAGGCTTAAACTTAAACAATAAGTTCAACATAAAAGATTTACTCCTCAGCTGCCTTTGACGTCGAAGGCTCTTCCGCTTTCGACGGCGAGTTGACGAGTTTTTTGCCTTCTGCCGAGCTTCGCTTCGCCTTCTTCAGCGACTTTCGGCGCGACGCTTTCGATTTACCCGCGACAGCATCGTCCGCCAAATTTTCCGCTGCTTTCTCCTGACCGCCGGACGACGCTTTTCGCGGCGATGTCGATGGCGCGTTCTCTTCGCCCTAAGTGGAAAAATGCATTATTAATATATAATACAGGGTGGCGCATCTTTTGGCGCAATTCTTTGTGGCGCAATTTGAATTGGCTA
>SAUE01000001.1:219324-236378 GCA_009724625.1 Deladenus siricidicola
AAGCATTGGGACCATTTCCAATCACTTGAAGCAAATTGGAAAGTCAATCCGACATTTCATATTGAACAACCTAATACTTTTGATTCAACTGTTTTTTAATGATTCTCAATGAAGTTTTTATCATTTTAGATTCTTGTTCAAAATTTTGTTGTATGTACAAATTTATGTACATATGTACGTACATATGTATGCACAATTTAAGTGCAATATGGTATTAAATATATTACTTAATATGGTATTAATTGTACGGTATTCCTATACATATATATGTATAAGAAAAGTGTAGCGTTTGATTAATTTAAAAATGTTTTTTCTTTGAATTTTATGTAAAATGTTTTTTTATGAAAAATTTAATATGAAAAATATTGAATTTATATTTTAATTTTTGTTATTCTTGTAATATGATAAAGTCGATTCATTATTTTTCAATGCCTTTATTACTCGTTATATTTTAATTTTGGTTACACAGAAAATTAGCAAATTTTCTTTTATGTGATGCTGATGAGTGAGTCTGTGGTCGTTGCAGTGCTCGCTTTAAATTCGCTTGCACTTGGTCGCCTCTTGCACGGAGTGGACGAAGTTGGGAGTGCGGCCCTCCAGCTTCACGCTTCCCTCACGGCGGATGGTGCGCACTAGCGACGCCGCCTCCGTTCGCGGCATGCACACGAACTTCACGCTCTTTGACAATGGCATGCCGTCGGTGGAGTCGAGGTCGGAGTCGTCGGATGAGACCGGGTAGAAACCGCTAGGGCACTGCTTCACGGGATTGACGGAGAAGCAGATCTGGTGGTTGTGCTCGATCTTCAGTGTCTTCAGCGTGGGATCTAAAGGTCACTTAATTATTTTTTCTTATTGATTGAATTCAGATGATTTGTAAAATTATTAATTGAATATGTAAATACATACCGACGATACGCTTCTTGTCCGATCGAGATGAGCGACCGTAGAAGTCGTCCTCGTCGCTCTGGCTCTCTTGCGCGTAGCCACCGAAGTATTGGTTGCCACGAGAGAAAGCGTTTTGCTCCTCCTCGTCGTCGCTGTCGGTGGCCATGCTCTCACCGGCGCTCTCGTCGATCCACTTGTTCGAGTTCTTGCTCAGAACCTCGAATTTGTTCTTGTTCTCGGTGTAGAATTTGTTTTTGTTGTCCTCGGTGCACTCATCCGCGTCGTCGCTGGCGACCTGTAAATGAGAAATACATCATATAATTGAAAATATTGTATATCAGTGTATCAAGCGTATCAAGGGAGAATATATAATAAGTGGAGGAGTGGCATTGGTTGCAACTTGAATCCCAGATGGGTCTGCATGAATTTACGCAAATATCGAACCTTTGTGTCGTTGGATGCAATTTGTATCCAATTGAATTCATTTTTGTAATAATGCATTCAAATAGGATCTGCATACATATTTGAAACCGTTTTGAATCCTTTACTACCGCAGCGCTACAAAAAGACAAACCGTGTACGAGCGGTGGAACTCGGCGAGGTCGGTGGTGTGCTTGTTGTCGCCCATTCGCCATTCGTCGGACGCGTTGTCGTCGAAGTGACCGCACAGTCCGCATTGCGCGTATTTGTGCTTGTTAGAGAGTTGGATCCACGCCTTTTGGCATTCGCAGTCGCCGCATTGGCAGCCGAAGCGAACGGTGACCGCGCCCGAGGGTGCGGTGATCGTCACCGAGGTGCGCTCTTCGTTGTTGTACTCGACGATCGGCGTAGTCTGACGGAATTTGTACATCTCTTCCTCCGACGAGGCGGACGCACCCCATGACGGCACTCGAGAGCTTTGCTGTTTGATCGGTTTGCCGTTAATTTCGCAAACAATCTTCTTCGATTGTTCGTAGTTGACGTTCGTCTCCGGTTGGCATTCAATGATGTGGTCAGGCGTGATCACTTTGATCTTCTAAAAAAGTAGCCGATAAAAAAAGTTTTTTATACTAATAGTTGTTTTGCATGTTTTCAATACCTAGTATAGCTTAATACTGTGACCCAGATCTTACTGTGTACTGTGACCAGGCTCTTTTTAGTTTTGTTTTACAAATATATACAGTAAGGGGCTCATGGGGTGTATCCTCTTTGCTATCCTCTATATGAAAAAAATTCTTAAACATTCTCTTCCGTAGCTTCATTTTTCTAATATATCTTCATGTTTCTATCCGCTATAATCTTATCCGCTTTATAATCTTTATTTTTTTGTTGAAAAAATCTACCTTCTGCTTTCCGTCCTCGCTGAGGCTCTTCATGAGCACGGCGAATTGGGGCTGGTCCGCGTTCGCGCAATCTTTGGCGAGCACCGAGTAGCAGCTGCTGGTGATGGGGCCCTTGAAGCGAGCGCCGTCGAACGTCTCCACATAGCGTCCGTCGACGGTGCACTCGGCGCGCGTCGACTGCTGGGCGAGGCGGGTGAGCGCCTGAGCGATGGAGTGCGTAGACTTCTCGCCGGCCTTGATCAACGGCATCGGGCGCGCGCTGTACGGCAATTGGAGTCCGCCGATACGAACCGCCTGCGTTGGGGTGCGAACCTGGATGGTGAGCTGTTGTGCGTTGAGCGGCTCGACGAAGAGGTTGGCGGAAATTTGTCCGTCACGACCGTTTTGTACCGGTCGGTATTGGGTGGCCCAGAAGTTCTGCGTCTTCAGCACGTCGAACGCGCGCGAGAAGAAGTTCTGCGCGTATGGCTGAAGCTTGTAGTCGCAGGTGGCGTCGAATTTGTTGATGAAGGCGGCGGCACGCTTGCTCTGCCAGGACGAAATCTTCTCCTCGTCGTCGTTCCACTGCGATTGGCGCTGGTGTTTGCGTTGAGCATTCTCGCCCTAAATTTGAAATTTTAAGATCCATGAAACTTGCAATAGTTGAAATTTTTATTTTTAAAAGTTTTTTGTGAAGTTTTAATTTGTTATACGCACCTGAACGCGGATCTTGACGAATTGTTGGCGGTCTGAGCCCCAGTGCGCGTCAATTTTGCCGATGAAGCGTTGCTGTTTGCCGGATCCCAATCGCTCTAGCTCGGCCGGTGAGCTGACAGACTCGGGCATGAGGATTTTCGCTTCCGCCTTGAAGGTCCACGCCTGCTCGCCGGCGGTCTCCTCGTCAGTGTAAATGGCGGTTCGCTCGATTTCGCTGTCAATCGCGCAGGCGCTGAAGCGCGCATCGCAGGTGGCGTCGAATTTCAGTTGGGCGTGCGCCGGCTTTCGGCCGCCTTCCGTCTGCACGGCGAGCTTGATCGAGTGTTTGTAGACGGCAACTTGACCCTTGTTCTTGTTGTTGTTCTTTTGGCCCTCGACCTCCAGGTAGTTCTCCTCCTTCTTCGTCATCGATTTGACGAGTTTATGGCGGCGCTGGATGAGCGTGTCCATTTCCATGTCCTATACATACAATGAAATTTTATTACTGTACAAAATATGTACATATTATCTCAAAAATAGATTTTGACTACTATTTACTCACCTTAAAGTCTTCGGGATAGGCGGCGTGGAAGTTCTGTTCGCCGTCATCGTAGAAGTTCTTCAGCGATTTGAGCGCTTCCGACAGCTGAATGCCCGACGCGCGTTGGAAGAGCGCGGAAGTGGCGCGGAAAACGATGGCTCGCGGTGTTTCGCTAGTCGGTTCGAGCGTGACGTGCAAGTGGTTTTCCGTGGACATGGCGATCTGGAGCCATTGGGCCAAGTCGGTGGGCTGGTTGGGCGCGTAGAATTGTCTCGAGATGTGGATGGGCACGTTCAAAGAGCGCTGACCGACAATTATGTTCGACTAAATATGTGACAAATTTGCACTTTGCATAATTTTTTAGTGTGTCATTTGTTTAACCATAACTATCAGAATATCCCAGGCGAATAATTTTTCAGAAAACCACTCCAGTTTTGAGATAAGGTTATGTAATCCATTTAATGAATGTGTATATGTATATCTGACCTCAGTGAGCGGCGCGAGAATGGCGGTCAGCGTGGGGTTCTGGATGGTTAGCATCTTCACCGCGCTGCGCTGCATGCTGTTCTTGCCGTCGTAGTTGCGCGTGTAGGTGAACGCTAGCGTGTGTGCGCCGAAGAGACGCGTCTTCTGCTGCTGGGGCACATTCCACGTCAGCTTCAAGCCGCTCATCGGGTGCTGCTTGTTGGTGCTTTCGCTGGCGATTTCAATTTGCAGGGGCACGTTGAATTCCAACGAGCGTCCCGACTCGACGCCGCTGCTGCCGAATGGCGTCCACGCCTCCATGCTCTGCATGTGGACGCCGGTGATGATTGCGTGAGCGTTCACTTGCACCTGCACCAAATTAATATTTATATAATTCAATTCAAATAATATTATTTATAAAAAAGTCTGTGAATGCTGTATTTTTTTCGTGGGCAACATTTCGTTTAGATATGTAATAAATAATATAACTAGTAGATATATGAATGAATATGTACAGGGGGTGCCCGTTAAGAAAAATTCATATAAATAAGCCCATTAAGGTAATGTGATAATGTACAAAAAAATCGACATATTTTTAAAGCAACTAATTTATGTCATTCTTAAAGCTTTCAAAAGTTGTTTCGTTCTTTTTTATTTCAATTCTTTTTCATTCTTTTTTTGTTTCAAATTTTTAAAATATTGGTAAAAACATTATTCCGTAAATTCATAAATAAATACCTTTGTGGAGGATGAGTCGTGCACCTTCGCGGAGGCCTCCAGGCACGATAGCACGGGCACGGAGTGGGCGATTTTCAGTGACACACCGGCGGAGGTCGCAATACGTGCCATCTTCTCGTTGAAGTTCATCGCCGAGAGCGAGCGAAAGTGTTGCTTTTCGATGAGTGGCGCGAATTTGCGCAAAAGTTCGCCGAGCGAGCCGACGGATTGCGCCTCTTCGAGCATCTTCCTCAGTGGTTGCGGCAGCATTTGCTCGTCGAGCGGTAGGACGGCCTGGTCGACGTCGGCGACGCGCAAGCAGAGCATTGCGTACGCGTCTGCGTTGGGTTGTTGTTGAGCGTTTCCGTTGCCGCTGTTGCGGTAGCTTTGGAGCGAATTGTGCTGTTTGCGGCTCTTCACTCCCAACTTTTTGTACATGTTACGCAGCTGTTCGTCGGCTTGGCGCGAGTTGGACGCGTCGTTGCGGCTCGCACGTGTCTGGCTGCCTTCGCGGATGTCCTGGGCGGCTTGGCGGCCGAAAAGCGCCTCCACAGCGTTCTCCAACCAGCGGTTCGTTCCCTGTTGAGTGAGCGACAATTTCACAGATTCCGGCTAAAAATAAAAATTTAAGTTTTAAGAGAAGAAATATTCGGAAATAAAGCGCATTTTTAAACGTTATTTCAATTTTCGCACTTTTAAATTATAATATGTATAATATACAGTAGTAAAAGTATAAAAATTTTACGTTTTTGTTGCCATTGTAGATGGTGTCGAATCCGGCGGCCCAGTGGGCGGGCAGCATTTGCTTCTCGCCGAACACCGCCATCCACTTCAGTACAATACCGTCGTTGCCATCGGCCGAGTGGATTGGCATTTGCATTTTGACACTGGCGCGCTGTGCCTCTTCCTCGTCGAGTCCACTAAGGCGCAGAGCGCTCTTCAAGTGTCTCGCGCTAAATTGCTTTTTTGTAATTCATAAGTCAAAATGTATTGCAGTTGATACGAATTGATCAACAGTTTTTAGGACTTCTCTTGTATCTACAGTTATCGTATATGTATGCATTTTTGCTATCATTGCAATTCATCCTATTAGCTTTAGTAAATCAATTCATTAATAAAATCTAGTCAATAGTAGCATGTTAGCGGCTTAACACTATAAGTAGTAATAGTAATGGCTTAACACAAATTTTTTTTTTAAATTTTACAAAAATTCTTAACAATAATAGTAATGGCTTAACAAAAATTTTGCCAAAATTCTATTGAATTCTATTCTTTTGCACGTCACATTGAACATTGCCACTAAATTTTACGTTTCTTGCTCGGAGGGAATGCGGGACTCGGAGAGCGATTTCATCGCCGAGTAGACGAACGATTTCACTTCGCGCGAGCGCTCCTTCGTCAGCGTGTAGAGAATCTGGTCGAAGACGGGCTTCTCGGGCTGTGTGCTGATGAGCATTTGGAAGGCGGCCATTCGCACCTCGGCGCGCTCTTTCGTGTTCTGGAAGATGGGCAAAACGACGCGTTGGATTTTGCGCGGCATGTGCTTGCGCAGACGTCGGAGCGCGTCGATGGCGGCGGTGCGTACGGCGGGCGACTCGCTCAACGAGGTGGCGATCTTCTCGACTTCACCGACGAAGTTGTCGAGACCGGCGTTGCCGATCGCTTTCAGGGCGAGGATCTTCTCGTAGGTATTTTCGGCGTGCGTGTATTGGTGGTAAAGAGTCTGAAAAGAGTCTGAATTTATTTGACTTTATTAAAGGCGAAATTTGGGTGTGACTATTAAAAAATTACAAAAATAATCAATTTTAAACATTATAATAAATAAAGCTAAAAATTCTAACGAATTTTTGAATTTTTGCTAAAAATTATTTTCAATTTCTGGAAGATTTGCTTCAAAAAATTACGAAATTTGTTAAAAAAATAAAACCTTTTTGTATTCGTTTTTCTTCTCGAACGAGCATGCCTCGGACTTGTCGAAGCCGGACTGTGTCCCGAACAACATCTGTTGCTGTTGTTTGTTCAGGATCTGCTTCTGCTGTTGTTGTTGCCAGTCTTGTTGTTCGCTTTGTTGAGCGCTCACGGAGAGCTTGTCGCGACACATATCGCCGACGATCGCGCCGAACGTCAGCCAGCAGCTTTGTTCGAGCGCCGGCGAGCGGTGAGTGGCTTCGGTTTTGCACAAGTCGGAGATCATCGACGCGATCGAGTCGGACGGCGCCGGAATGCGGTTCAGGTTCTTCAAGCATGCAGCTGCCTGATATTGAACCAATTGAGGATTTGTAATTGAATATATAATTAAATATATGTGGATACTAATTAACAGATCATGTAGCCTATTGAAAACCACTTGTTACATTAATACCATTTTTCAAAATATTCAAAACGTATGAATTTAAAAAGTACTTTGACCGGCGACAAGTCTTTGCTCTCGATCTTCTGGATAAGGAGCTGGATCGTGTTGCGTGTACCGGCGATCGCCAACGCGTTCGCGAACAGCTGCTCGACCTTCTCGGCCTCGGCGCGGTTCTGCTGCTGCGACTGCGCGGAGAAGATGGTCTTGTGGATGGTCTTCAGCTCATGAACGCTGCTCATTCGCAGCAACTCGACGAGCTGTTGAAGCTCGACGACAACGGTGCCTTCGATGCCTTGCGCCTTGTTGACGGTCGACTGAATGAGTCGGTGGAAGATGACTTGCGCTTGTTCAACCTGCACAAAAAAGGTTATTTTTGATTATACCAAAGTTTTTAAATGAAAAATCTTATGTTTTGTAAATGTAACACTTTCTATAAGTTTAACAATTTGTAAATCTTCTATCTGTAACACCATCAAAGATGAGCCAAAAACTTTATGCCATGTCCCAAAGACGGTCGTTTCGAGTCATTGTAGGCACTTTTTTTTATCATTTGGACCTAAGCTTAGCGCATTCTACTCTATATGCACTCTGTCACAAATGACAGAAACCTTGTTGCTGATCGATCGGAAGGGGTTTCGCTCACTGCTGAACGCGTCATCGCCCAACATGTAGAAGCGTTTCTCCTCAACCGCCCACTCGTTGTCGTATAGCAGCGAGTTGGCGTTCTGGCTGCTGCCGCTGCTTTCGATGTCGCGCTCTTGGAGCATCGAGCCGGACGAGGAGGACTGAACGCCGCGGAAGATCAACTCCGAGACGGCGATGGTGTGCATGGCGGAGGCGGTGCGCGAGTCGGTTTGCGAGGCGAAGCTCTTAAAAACGTAGTGAGAGCGGACTTCGGCGCGCTTGATCGCGCACGTCTTCTCGCGCACATCACCAACGCACTCCACGCGGTGGACGGTGGAACGCTCCAGTTTTTGGTCGTTCACCTTAAATAGTTTTGTTTGATAAGTGTTCAAATAATGCACTAAAAGTTTTTTTTTTATAAAAAAGTGAAGCCCACAAGAATGGCTGGCTGGTCCTTTATAAATATTTTGCAGAACTTTAATTTGTTTAGAGCATAAAGTTTGTCGAAAAAGTTCATCTAATCCTTAAAAACTATCCACATTTTTCTATTTTAATGCATAAATATTGACAAAACACACCTCTTTCGGGTCGCAAGACTCGTCAGCGGAAGAGGTCGGATATTGTCCCTTGCGGTTCTTGTTGCTGCCCTCGTTGTTGTTACCGTAGCCGTAGTTGTTGTTGTAGTTGTTGATGCGGGCGCACTTGGCACTCTGCTCGTCCTGTGAGTGGAAACCGTATCCCACGTCGGCGATCTCTTGGCAGTTTTTGAAGTCAATCGACTTGGTGACGTTGTATTGGCTCTGACGCTCCGACGACTCCTCATTTTCGCGTTCGATCTTCTCGTTCGAGAACTTCGAGTTTTCGTTGATGGTGTAGGTGGTCATGCATGTTCCTTCAATGCTCGTCTAAACGTTTTTTCTTCAAATACATTTGAATTTTTTTTATTATTCTATTTATTCTATTATGTACCAGCTATTTTATTATATGTAGTCAGTGGCGCGCCCAAAGGGTAAGGGTGGTAGTTATGGAGAAATTTTTGAATTATTTTATTTTATTTTAAATGTTTTTAAGATTTGTTAGAATCAAAAAAAGTTCATCAAAAGCGTTCTAAAAGCACTATTAACTTTTGCCCATACTTTTGCACGATTGTTGCAAAACTTGGTAAAGAGAATTATGACTGTAAAAATTTTAAATTTATATACCTTACCCCCACTCCCCTTACACCTTACCATTGAAAATTTATGGACCCTATGTGAATGGTTATCATAAAGTACGATATAAAAAATAAAAGCGCAAAACCCCCGTACCTCCGGAACAACGAACGCCTTGCCCCACTTTTGCTTGGTGTCGAATGCGCTCTCTTCCGCGGAAATTCCCCACGCGCTCGAGCGGCCGCTTTGCTTGCTTTGCGCGTCGATGTTCTTGCGCTTGAGGTTGAGCTGAATGAGGTTGATCACCGCGCGCTTCACGTTCTTCGACCACGCCTTGTCGTCGCGGTGGAAGTTGACGCGCTCGACGACGCCGTCCGCGTAGACAAAATCGACCGGCAGCTGCAGCTCGCGCTGCTTCTTTTCGTTCATCGGCTGCTTCTCGAACATGGCCATCGGCTGGACGCGCTTCGGATCGGCCGGCGATTTGCCGTTGAGCTGGCCGACACGAGTCTGCTCGAGCTGGAGGCTGGCGCGGTTCTCCGAAATGAAGTTGATCTTCACTTTCGCCTGAAGTCGGGTGACTGACTTCTGCGGGTTCTCGTTCTCAAACTTCTGTAATTCATTTGTTTTATTGTAAATTATAATCAAAAAAAGTTATTATTATTGCTATATTATACTAAAGCAATTATAGGGCTAATCCTGTTTTTCTGCTGAAATCCAAAAAAATTTTATATGTTTTTCAGAAAAAAATGAAAATTTTGATGCTACTTGGGCTCAAAAATTGAGCATATATTGAGCCTTGTTGAAAGTTGGGCTCACTAATTTTGTTTGAAATTTCAGCAAAATCAATTTATTATCCCAGATCTCCAGCTATAACTTTGAAAAATAAGGTGTCAAAAAGTTTTTTATGATTTGATTAACAAAAAAATTAATTTTTTTCCATTTTACAAAGGATTCTCAATTTTACTTTATACAATAAATAAATTTCTTACGTTTTCGAAATTGCCGACGGATAGTTCGTTTTGGTCGTCCTGCGGTCCCATGAGTCCGCTAGCGATCTGACCGTTGTAGTCGAAGACGTACTGGTTGCCGGCGCGGAATGGCGTCGGCTGTTGGCGAAGCTCAGCGTCCTCATTATCGTCGTTGTTGTTGCGCCGAGAGTACATAGAGCCGACTCCCGACTGGACGAGAAGTCCCACCACGAAGATGGACAGGAACGCTCTTCCCATCCTCGTCATGGTCGGAGGAGATTTGGTGAGGAAGATTGGGTGAGAGGGCGAGTTGGCTTTCTATCCACAAATCAATGCGAGTAGAAATGAATTCGAAATTGGGATTGATACGGTTCGAGGAAATTTCCGGTCTTAAATATGCTATTTTCGAGTTGGTTGATTGATCGAACTTCGTTTTTTTTCTCTCCCAGCGTTGGGTGGAGCCAAGAGATTTTTGTTCTGCGTTCGTTGGGGTCGAATAAACATAGCATCGATTATCAGCTAAAATATAACACTCGTATATACATACACATATTTGCCGTATTGCAAAGTACAAGTGACGAAGTCAGTCAAAACTGCACAAAAATGTTGCGAACATAGTGGATGGATGGATTGGATCAAAACGAAAAGTGAGTAATCAAAGGCCGAAGAAAGCAAGTAAAATTTGAAAAATATGTGAAAGTGAAAATTGACAAAAATAAAGAACAAAGTAATTTCTTGTAAAAAACTTAGAAAGAGGGGAAAATTAAATTAGTAAAAAAAGACGACAGAGAAAGAAAGAGACGACAGAGAAAGAAAGATAAAGACAGAGCAGGAAAGGAACAGCAGAAAAAAAAATAAACGATAGAGAAAGAAAGAAAAAGACAGGTGAAAATGAGACGACAGATAGAAGAAAGAAACGACATAGAATGAAAGAGAGGACATAGAAAAAAGAAAAGACAAAAAAAGTTGAAACGACAAAGAGAAAAAAGAAAAAACAGACGACAGACAAAGAAGGAGAAGACAGAGAAAAATACGAAATTAATCAAAAAATAAATATGTGAAATTTCAATATTTTCAATTCGTTTTCTGTCAATGTTTTGTGGTGGCTGTCAATCAATGCAAATTGGTGGGGGGAAATTTGCGTCTATTGATATTACTCGCTTACATTGACCTCATGCTATCATTCTCATTATCACAATCATTGTCATCTATTATCATGATGCCTATATTATCAGAGAAAGTACGTTTGATTTACGAGGGAAACGAGCAGATTTCCCCTTCATTTACGTGTTTTGGTGGCGTAATTTTCTTTTTTTTCTTTTTTTGTTTAATTTCTTATCTTTTCCTTCTGCTTGAACCGAAAATATTTTGTATGGTGCTTAAAATTTTAAAAATAATATTGAAAAATAAAAGCAAACCAAAGACTGACAGGTTACCGCAAAGGAGCCGGTCGGCCATTTCATTTGCTGTGAACATTCCATTTTTCGAAATAAGTTTTATGAGGTTTTGTTTCATTTTTTCAAATTTGCAATTATTTTGTCATTATTTTGTACGCTGAATACGCAAACCAATCGAAGAACGCAAATTTGATAAAAATAAAGTAGAAAGATGTAAGCTCCCGATTTGCAAATTTATTGTAGAATTTTCTTTGTTTTTTAATTCCAAAAAAAAGCAAAATAATTTTCTAAATCATGTACGTATTATAATTGTCAACCGTAATTGTACATAATTGTCGGTTTATGTATACAACATTGTGAGATAACAGTCAATTTGCTCAAATTATTAATCCGAGATAATAAGGTTGGAAATCTACTTGAATCGGAGATGAATTTTACGGATTCATTTGATTTCATCTGATAAAGCTTGAGGGTTTCTTTCCTGGGTAAGAGGGCTTCCTGGATATCCCAAATCTAATATTTAATTGCAATTTTACATTAATTAAAAAAAAGAAGTTAATTTTAATTAATTTTATTCGGTATAATTTTGAACTTGCGCTTGATGAAACCTTGGATATTTTTATCTCTCAAAAACACAACATTATGCAATTTTTTATACCAAACCAACAATTTAAATTTTGATAGACATGTTATAGTACAAATTAGTTATAGTGTGGTGTATAAAGAAATGATCAGCATTGCTTATATCTCATTCAGTGCACATACACTATAATAGTACAAATTAGTTAATCAAAATTACTAATGAATGTAAAAGCTATCAGATATCATAAAAAAGTATAAAAAATTTTTATACTTTTGTGTATAAAAACTGAAAATTAAATTTTCTACTGAAAATCTTCAATTACAGTATTTTAAGTGTTTTTTTTCGTATTCGTTTCCCCTTTTTTGCATGAATCTATGGTTTAAAAAATTAATTGAAAGACAAAATTTATTTATTTTTTAACACAACAAATATATTCGTAAATAAAGCTGTTTCTTTGAATAACATTTTACACACCATTGAAAAGAGAATTGTAACCGTATCACATATTTCTTTGCAGTAGATTTTTTGTAATTTTTTTCAACATTCACATAAAATCATGGACTGAATGTGTCTCGTTCGGTGCCGAATAAAATGCTTTTTATTGGCATATACATATTTGAAATTGTTGTAAATACATATACGGTTTCCTGCAAAACTAAACAATGCGCAAAATATTAGCGCCAAAAACCGTGTAAAAATTTATATTTTTAGATATATGTACTTTACCAACAATAACCACCAGAATAACCACCACGTAATTACGTAATTCGAACTAATTTTCGTAATTCGTAATTCGTAATTCCGTAGTAATTGACTATCGAAAAATTTAACAAAAAAATCCAATTTTTAATATTTCTCAGAAAATGCGCAGAAAGTCTTTTTTGAAAAAAAAGCATCTCTAGAGAAAAATTTAAAAAAAATTTCGTGGAATTCTGGAAATTTTCATGAATTTCTGAAGAATTTTGTAAAGCAAATTTTTCAGAAAAAGTCGAAAATACCTACATTAAAAAACCGT
Source organism: Deladenus siricidicola (assembly GCA_009724625.1). Classification (NCBI taxonomy): domain Eukaryota; kingdom Metazoa; phylum Nematoda; class Chromadorea; order Rhabditida; family Sphaerulariidae; genus Deladenus; species Deladenus siricidicola. The sequence goes on from SAUE01000001.1 coordinate 232,024, forward strand.
AATTACGGGCACTTTTTCGTAATTCGTAATCCGTAATTACGCCCAGCCCTGATGTGTATATACAACGTTACCAGATATGTACATATGTATGTATAACTTTAACCATAACCACATGTGTATAACAGGGTTGGCAATATTTTCCGTTTCCATTTTCCGATTTTCCGCTTTTTTGGCCTAAAATTTTCCATTTTCCATTTTCCGGAAAATTTCGCATAAAGGAAGCATGGTTGGTTGTGCGTGTAGTACACGCCGTGTACCCTCCGCGCCATGTAATGTTTAGTCAAAAATTGCCTCAAAATTTCGAAATTCGACTTGTCAAAACAAAATTTATTTTGTTTTTCACGTAACTTTTCTAATCTTTTTGCAATCTTTCAAATTTTTTCGTTTTGCCGTAAATTTTAATTTTTTTTTAATAAAAAAAGACTTTTAAAACTTTGCAAATTTTGGTATAAAAAATCTGTATTTTCTGTATTTCGAAAAAACTGCGAAAAAAAATATATTTGAAAAAAATCTGTATTTTCCGTTTCCATTTTCCATTTTCTTATTTTCCGGTTTTTTGGCCTAAAATTTAACGCGGAAAATAAAAGTTCTTTCCATTTTCCATTTTCCCTTACGTAAATGAAATTTAATTTTCCTGCCACCCCTGGTGTATAACATTAGAAAATCGACCTAACCACATACATATAACCTAAGAAAGAGTTTTATTATTGGCATATTTTTGAATTGTCATAAACATGTGTGTATGTCATATAGCGAAATACATATGTATTTGTATTTATGAATTTATTCCCTCAGACATTGCGATTAAAATCACAACGCTTTGTAAAAAATTGTGTACTTTTATAGTTATATAAAAATCTGCAATATATTCTACTTATTTAAATAATTAGAAGGAATACAACTCTCTCTTCTTTTCAATGTTGGTCATTAGAGAAAAAGCGCGTGGAAAACTTGAAAAACAGAGCTAACTGTAGGTTCGTTACGATAAATTCTTTGACTTGAATCCGCAAGAGAATCCAACCAAATTTTCACCTCATGCTTAAATGGAATGCTTTTGCTGGCTTTGGTTTTTCACGGATTTTTAAAATTTATTCTTTTATTTGCAGAGGAACTAAGTGTCTACAAATAAAATAAAAACGAATAATTTTTAGAATCCGAGAAAAACCAAAACCAGCAATTCAGGGATGTACGTAATTAATGATTTTCGTAATTCGTAATTTGTAAATCGTAATTACGCACATTCTTCATTCCATTTGAGCCTTATAATTGGATTTTTTTATTTGGATTTGGATTCATTTGCAGATTACTATCCGTCAAAATACTATCCGCCCTTTTCTCCCGTTAGTATAATGTTAGTCTCCTATTAATTTCCCTCCTATGAAAAAAATTTCCTTTCCTTTAGTTTAATTTAATTGGTCATCAGTGGCATTGGTCGCTGGGAAGATGACGTTCAGCGAATGGAGTTCGTGAACTGCGAAAAAATGAGAGTGCGTTTGCGGGCAGCGATTTAGAAACACGCACAGCATATCGACCAGCAGATTGGAGGGGAGGACGCCGTTCAGTGTCTTTTGCGAGAGCAGCACGATGCCCACCCACTCGCCGCTGACCGCGTCCATGACGGTGCCGCCTTGGTCCTTCGCCACCAGCGTCCAGTCCTCCATCACCGTGTCCATGTAGAGCAAATAGCGCTCGACGCCCGACTCCATCATCGACATGTTCATTCGCATGGTGCGCGTGTTCTTGTAGAGCGGCGCGTCGACGTTGTCGTAATCGGATGAGCGCTTCTCCCACGTTATCACTAAATACTTTACTCAAATCCCACTTTCTTTGGAATAGAATATCAAATGCAAATTTAAAATAGCCAATAGCGCGAGATTTTTGTTCGGAAAATTTGTTAAAATGAGATTTTTCGTTAATCGAAAAAATGGAAAAATTAAAAAGTTTAAAAAATTTCAAAATTGAATTTGTTTGGTAGTGGTAACAGTTTGCAAATTAAAAAAATATAAGTTTATAATAATTTAAAAGTTAAAATACATGTATTAAATTAAATTAAATTAAAAATATTAATCAACAGAAATTAATCAATATTAAATTGTTCAATTTTTTAAAGTATATCGTTTTAAAGTTGATATTTTATCAAGTTATGAGAGCACAAGAAGGCACAAAACCTTTGCATGTAAACTTTGGTGTAATTTCATGATGGCAGTCAGTGAATGAAATTGAGGCTATAAGCATACTTGCTAACTCTAGGACCATTACCGTGTCCAGACGATCTAATATGTATTATTATACATATTAGCAAGATTTTAGAAAAATGATCTGAACAATGTAAGAAATTTGCTGTCGTATATTTTTTGCTTCTGCTTTTGTCTTACACAAAGACGAACTCAAAAAATTGAATGACCAATACCCTTGAAGAGTCGATCCTCTTTCGCATAATTGCCGGTATTGTTGAAGCAGGCGGGCACAACATAGTTGGGAGCACTGTCCGTCAATTGGATGACGGCCAAGTCGCTGAATGCGCTATGGTCGAGGCTCGTCCACGCCGCAAAGTCGACTTCGAGCCGCCGCGTGGGATAATCGCTGGACGCACAATGATCGGCTGACGTCAGACAATTGCCGCCGGTTCGCACATGAAAGAAGTTTGTCGTCCGCGTGATGATTATATTATCTAATTGTGATTGCAAATACATAAATGTACAATCATATATGTAAGATATATATGTATATATGTACATGGAAATAGATATTTAATTTGAAAAATAATTTATCAAATTTTTCCCGTAAAACGGTGTGTCCAAAATTCCTTTAAAAGCGATTTTCTGTAATTTTGCACCAAACGCCAAAAAACAGCTAACGAGTTTTTGTTAAATTTACATTTTTGGGGCGATTCTAAGATGGCGAAACGAAATCTGGGCGAATTTGGACCACTGGTTGCTGAGATATGGCTGTTTGAAAATTGTATGTCGGGCACAGCTAAAAATCGCAGAAAAACCGTTTTTTGTTGATTTTTTCTATGCCGAGTTACTGTAACCTACAAGTATATTATATCATCTGATGCGTCTTCTGACGCTCTTTTCGAATACTGTATTCATTTTTTAAAAATTTAAAATTCTTGAATACATTTTGCCAAAACATGTTGATATCATATTCAACAACATTCTTTTAGATTGGAGTTGCTCTAATCGATGCAGTTTTTTACGCTCTTTCAGATAACTCAAAAAAACGATGGCCCGGGCATTACAAAGAGCACTTTTCCTTTAAAAACAGCAAATTTTACGAAATTTGAATATTGATTTTTTGGCAAAATGTATTCAAAAATTTTAAATTTTTAAAAAATGAATACAGTATTCGAAAAGAGCGTCAGAAGACGCGTCGAATGATATAATATACTTGTAGGTTACAGTAACTCGGAATAGAAAAAATCAACAAAAAACGGTTTTTCTGCGATTTTTAGCTGTGCCCGACTTACAATTTTCAAACAGCCATATCTCAGCAACCAGTGGTCCAAATTCGCCCAGATTTCGTTTCGCCATCTTAGAATCGCCCCAAAAATGTAAATTTAACAAAAACTCGTTAACTGTTTTTTGGCCCAGGACAAATTTTTGGGCGATTTTGTGCAAAATTACAGAAAATCGCTTTTAAATTAATTTGGCTAAAGTTAAATTCCGCATTTTTTGGAATCTATAAATATCCCATTAGCGGACGTGATCGATAGTCTAATAAATATAATATCAATCTAATAGAAAAAAATTTTGCTAAAGTTAAATTTTTTATGATAATGTTTCTAAAGGTAAACTAATTTTCTTTGCTTTTTAGATTCAGACTAAGCGAAATTCCGAATTTTTCGCTATTTTTCGCATCAAATTCTCCAACTGGCGTAGGCGTAAAAAATGTAGGCTTTTTTCACTAAAAATTGTGTAAGCAAAATGATTAAAAATTAAAACTTAAAAAAATGCCAAATCCAACTCTTTTTAAGCCTCTGAAATCCGAATTGAATTTTTTTCCGTCCTGATCTATATATATTTCCGCCCTGATCTATGCTTGTTGAATACATATTATAATTACACGTGTGTGCACATTTGAAAGATGGATGCATATAATTTCTAAAAAAATATCGTTGTCAAATTTTTATATATTTTAATTAAAACAAAATTTCGCTACGCACCAGGGGTGAGAAGATTTTCAATTTTCGAATTTCGATTTTCGAAAAATAGGCCATTTTTCGAAAATTTTTTCGAAAATGACATTTTATTTGGCGCATTTTTGTCAATTTTTTAGTTATTTCAAATTTCTTTCAAAAATCTTAAATCTCGCAATGAATTATATGAAATTGTACATGATTTTCTGGCAAA
>SAUE01000001.1:247311-259728 GCA_009724625.1 Deladenus siricidicola
ATTAAAATAAAATTAAAAAATGGATATTTTTAAGATTATTTAACTTAATGGGGCGGGCCAAAAGCCTGCCCGTCTGGTGGTAGGGCGGTGCTCGGGTATATTAAATTTGGCTCGGTCATCACTGATGAGGCCCGCCGAGTTTACATTTTTTTTTCTTAACAAATCAACACATTCTGAAATAAACAAAGAAAATGCAAAAAATAAATCAGCAAAGCAAAGTATGTGGGAAATGTACCGATAAAGTTAGAAATAGGTTAAAAAAAAGTTTAAAAGTTAGAAATAGGTTAAAAAAAGAAAGAAAGCATATCTTTAGAAAGGATGTCCTTTTTTGCACTAACGCGCATTTGTCCCTTTTTGCACTAACGCGGCAGCACCCATTCAAATAAAACTGCGGAAAGTGCGGAAAAAGGAGAAGTTCAAAAAATGGAAAGACTGCTCTGAAGCCAAAGTAGTTTTCAATACCCCGCTTTTGATTTTTGTTTCTGAGCTTACATATATATCAGGAATGCTAACGTTTACGATTTACGTATTTACGGCTTTTTTGGACAAAAATTTACGGTTTATTATTAAAAAAATGAAAATTTATTTTTGTAGCACCTCTGATACATATAACAAAGAATTCAAAATCTATTTTATTCGCATAATCAAAAATTCACACCAATGCGACTTTGCAGTTCGGCGGGCAGCGCATTTTTGAGCTGAACGATGGCCAAATCTCGATGCGGGCCAAGTTCGCGAGCCCTATAATCCATCAGCACAAAGTCGAACTCGAAGTTGAACATGTCGGCCGTGCCGTCCGGCCGCTTACAACCATGCGCATCGCGGTAGCAAACGCCACCGGCCATCAGCGCTAATCTCACCTTACTTCTCGATCTTATAAAACAATGGCGGGCCGTCAACTAACAATATATATTTATATATATATATATATATACATATGTATAGTAATTGGCACAATTTCGTCTCCCGTTTTGTAATAATTTTTTTTACTTTGCTACCAATTTTCCGCAAAATTACAAGTTATAAAAAACGCTATATATGCAAGCGATGAAACATTTTACAGATTTGGCAAAAAAATACTCTTCAAAAAGAACGTTTTTTTCCTGCAAAAGCCCGTAGTTTTTAGCGCTGATTCTTAATTTTATAACAGATTTTTCAAGTTTTTAGTCTGTAATTTTTCGATTAAATTTAATTTCTTTGTTTTTCATCTTTTGTTTGCATGACTAACGTAGTGTATGGCTTTGAATGGCTTTGATATGTACGTATATGTATTTGTGTAAGTGGCAAACACGTTTGTATGTATAATGGGCGTTGCTTTTGGGAAATGGTGAGTAAGCTGATCTGGTTTGATCAGTCGGTTTGGGATTAAACAATGCAGTCGGTTGGCTATCAGCTAAGCCGCTCTGGCTTAGCCGAGCCAAACAACAGCTATGCCTCTGAACTGTCTCAAACGGGGTCTTTCTTAAGAGGGAGCTCGGATTGCTAACATCGGGTCCTAAAGTTGTTAATGGATAATAAACAGATTCAGAAAGATAACAGTAGTGCATCCGTATCAACCAAATCTGAGATTTACGGTAGGGATATACCTCAAAAGATGGCATCCACTACACTAACACCAAAAAAAATCCCGAAGCAGTTGTATGTAAATCAAACAAAACAATAGCATACGGTATTGTGAAATAATTGGAAACGTTTTTAATGACATTTTTCAATTTCTGTAATACTGAAATCATTGATACCAAATGTCTGCGCGTAATGAAAGTCGCGGAACACCACGTTAAATTGGTGACGGTGGAGACGAATTGTGCCGTGTACGGTACCGGTCGATCCAAAAACTCGCCGCCCACGATCCGATTAGTGGGAATCGCACGGCCGCTACTGTCCCACTCGTAGTGGCATACGGTAGCGAGTTCGGACAATTCTTCAGAAGTCACTTTCACCAACAAATTCTCTAATCCTATCGATTTTGGAATTTCTGCGTGAATATGTAAAAAGTAAATAATATTAATGGCAAATGAGAGAATCATCTGGAAATGGGCAATATTCTGATTTTGCAACAGAGTCGTACTGTAACTTGAATTGTAAATAGATATACACAGATCCACGCGCAGATATCGGATCTATATGGAACGCTATTACAATAGTATCCAGTCTAAATTACAATAGTATCCAATCTAATCCATTTTTCTTAAATGTATTCGATCTAATTTGAATCAATTTTGAAGACATCTTACTTTTGATATGCCCAAATTGGACACATTTTTAGATCCTTATGGATTCAGAACGTACTCAAATTACAACGCTACAAAAGAGGCCAAGAAGTAATATTTTTCGTATCTCCAAGGGTATTGTTTTCATTTTTTTTAAATTAATTAAACATTTAATGCTCGAGCTTCAACTCGACAAAATTTACAAAATGTTTGAGTTAAAATTTGAACTTAATCTTTTAAAATTAAATTAAAACAGCCTTAAATTGAACCTGCGCCACGTTACCCCAAAAAGGCAGTACTACCGAGTGCACCATTCAAAGATATGTTCACTCTTCGACATTTTCGGCCCAAGAGTTGTATATTTAATGTATTTGGCGGTCGTCACATTGGTGGAGCAGATAGGGAGTGGTTTTGGACGCCAAAAACGAATACAAAAACGAAAACACGTAATAGTTGCGTTTTTGCAGATATTCTTTTTGCAAAAAGTTATAAAGATATGAAAATACATATTTCAAATAAGAAACTATCCAACAAAACTATTGCGAAATAAAAAAAATAACTGAAGAATAATAATATCAAAATAATAATAAAAATACAGTATAAATTAAATTATTCAGAAAAAAATTGAAAACATGTTTTTCGTTTGTGATTTTGATTTTTGAAATTTATTTAGAATATTTAGAAATTTGGGTATAGTAATCAAAATGTTGTGTGCTGTATCGAACTTCTTCGATCGATGTACGAGATTTTTTTTGCAAGTAATTCCCCGAAAGATAAATAAACCAAAATTTTTAATTTTCAAATTTTCAAACGTAAATGTCCTCGATTTGCGTAAAAAGCAATGATTTTTGCTTTATAATGTCATAATCTTATTTACAGTAAAATTGTAACCGATTATACCGATGCGGTAGGTGGCAAGCATCATATATGTATGTAATAATAGCGACTGCGGCGATAGCGGCGATATTAGCAATATCGAAGCGGCGCGCGGCATTGTCGTGCTAGGAACAAACATTAATTTCATTTATCTATGCATACATATATTTATTTATTTCGCATTGATAATATTTAAAAAAATGCACGCTGAATTCGCTCATATTTTAGTTTAAAGCTAAGGCTCTCTACTACGATTCTTGCCTAGTCGCCTAAGGCTTAGACTTCCAGCTACGGGACTTGAATAACGCTCAGGGTAAGCCCAAGCATTAGGCTCCCTACTACGAGCCTCGTCTATGGCACTTAAGGGTAAAAAACAGTTAAGGGGCAGTATAATTTGCATGACAACATAACTCGAAAAAAATATTGTTGGTATTTTTTAAAAGACGTGAGAATTGTTTGGTTCGCAAATGTCAGGTCAGCGCCGGACGTTTCGGCGTCAATAAGTCGTGCGTCGTATTCGTAAAATCGTAGACCGTAGAACTCGGTCGAGGATATTGCTACACCTAATTACACCGAGCCCATGGGCTCCCAGTTCTTTGAAGACAAAGTCATCACACGCGGGACAATGTTTTAATTAAATTTTTGAAATTAAAGGGTTTTTTGTTTTTTTGTTTTTATTGTTTTTGTTGATGTTTTTTAAATAAATTGTCTACTATCTTTCCCACCAAAACGATTGGTACACACATTCCTGGAACAATTGGTATACATAAGCATTCCTGGAAGTTAATTGAAAGTTAAACTTGAAAAATGTTTGGTAAATAAAAAGCAATATAAAAAACAATTGACCCCCACAAATTACAACTTGGCCCATTTTTTTCGTTTTTGTCAAGAAATTATCGAATTATTCTGAAAATTTTGTAGACGTGGATTTTGTGGAAACAAAGATAGGTTTTCGAAATTTTGTTTTTCTCAAATTTTTCATGCGTTGTGAAGACATTTTTGTTTGAAAATTTGTTTACTGAAAATTTTTAAATACGGATGTTATTTTCAAAATATATAAATACACATATTACCCGCTCAAACCAACCAGCCAGCCAACCGACCGGCCGATTTTCCACGAGAAGAAGTCAGCTTATTATTTTACCAGCACACACATACACACACATACACATATACATACACATATGTATGCACACAAGTACACACATATGCATATTCCATATTATTATTATATTATTATTCCATATTAGTTCTCGCCCGACACCGCTAATAACAAATTCAAAGCAGAAAAAATGAAAAAAAGTTACTGGATTCGTTACCTTTTTGCATCTTTTGTGTGGGGTGGTTTTCGTTTGAGGGATAATAATAACAAAACATTGTTGTGTTCACGCCTAACGACATGTTGTGTTTGTTGTTTTGCTGGTTGGGTGGGAAAACATGTGTTCGCGTCGAGATTTATGTTTTATTTCATGTTGCCGTTAAAAAAACGTATAAACCACAATTGAAATACCGTAAACCACTAACTCAACGAATATTGGATTATGTGTGCATAGTTGAACGATGAATTATCCACACAAACAGAAAAGCGAAAAAAAACTTTGAAAAATTATTACATATTATGGATATGCACAAATGCACAACAGCAGTTTATACAGTGTACATTATACATAGAGTATGGTCAATTAGTGCAAAATAAGTGTGCTTTTCAAAAAATATTAAAATATTGCAAGTCAAACATTTTAGCTGAACGACTTAGTTTATATAACTATACTGTAGTCGAATATACAATAGTCTGTGAATATACGATATATAAGTATACAGTAGACTGCCAATTGGTGAAAAATGAAAATTTTAGCGTAAAGAAAGTTAAAAAATTGTGCATATACATATATATTTTTAAGTTTTTTATTACATTTTTTAACAAAAAATTAATAAAACAAAGATTATTTATCAATTTCAAACAAGTTTAGCAACTCGCAAATCATAAAATTATAACTTTTAATTTCCTGGTATTATTTGAAATACGTTAATTAGGTTCAACTTCTTCAATGAATTTTGTAAATATTGTTTCTTTTATTTTATAAATTTTATTCAAGAACTTTGACCAAAAAATTTGCAAATTTTTCGAAAATTGACCAATTCTTCTTCTGAATCATAAAAAATGTCGAAAATACAAAGTTACAAATTAAAAATTTAAGCACTGTATATCATACATACATACATATACATATGTATTAATGTACATATATGAAGCGCTAAGTAAAATTAGCCACAGCTACGGTCGTCGGAGCGCACATCGGTTGAACGCAGTTGAAATAATTTCAATTCCTGTGGGCAGATTATATCATTTTTGAAAAATTTGCCTCCATTTTTCTTCTTTTTTTCGGCTGTCTTTTTTTCACATTTTTGAAAATGTGAAATATTTTTATTGTCTTTTGTCTTTTTGACGTTTTTGCAGAGGATTGATATCCTCTTTCCTATTACATTAATTGAATTTTTTGGTTTGAAATATCGCGGTGTTCACTTTTTTGGCTGGCATTTCGCATTGTGTGTTCATTTGGCATTGTGTGTTCTCTTCTGGTGTTATCATTTAAAAAAATTAACAAAAAGAGTCTAGAATTTAAATAAATGTTTTTTAAGCATTGTTTTCTACATACATACATATATTTTCAAACTGGTATAATTCAAAAAATTGATTTTTTATAGACCAATTTTTCACATTTTGTAGATAAATTATTTTTCTTTGTCAAAACAATTAATTCTTGGAATAAAATATCTGAAAAAATAACTCTCAGTAATATTATTAATAACTCTGACCTTTTTGCATAAAAAACGTTTGAAACTTGAGAAACTTCCTCAAACGTGTTTGCTTTGAAAAACTCCATGAAATTCAAAAAAAATTTTTATATATTTTTTTCTTTTTATATATTTTTTTATTTCTATGTTTTCTAGCACATGGATTTCAAATTTAATCATGATTTTTACTTATTTCGTTGCTTTTGTGCTGTTGAAGGTAGCGATCCACCTTCTCCCTCCTCCAATACGTGTTGAAGATGGGCTTTGACGTGGGTTTGACTTATTGTTTAGACTCGGAGTTAGGCCTATACTTGGATTTGGAGTTTGGCCTTGACTTGGACTTGGAGTTTAGCCTAGACTTAGACTCGGAGTTTGGATTCCATGACATCTCGAGCGGTGCCGCTTTGCTTTTTGTTCCTGGACTTTGCACTTGAGAAGATATTTGAAAAATCGTTTATTGAATATTCATAATTTGATTCGTTCCTGATTTAATTGAGCCAATTGTTAATTATGTATGTGTAATTGCATTTATGTTATTTTTCATTACTTATTCGAATGGTTACGCAAGTTAGCTCATCGAACCTGTTTCTCCAATAAATTATTTGTATTATAAAACGAGAAAACAAAGCCCAAATAATCCGGATTCTACGTACATATACATATTATGTATTTTTTTGCTGTAGATGGACCTGTTTATCAATAATATTTTTTTAATTCCTAAAAAAATTTTCCGTAAGCCTACAGTTCAAAAAATGAAAAACACAAAACAATCATAGAAAAATTTCAATTTATATATGTAGATAAATTCTTGTTCTAATTGAAATTCCTGGAGAACAATTTTTTTTGAGCTCACAGTTCAAAAAATGAAAAAAAAAAACAAATATTTCAATTTTTCTAGGTAAATGCATTTTTAATTGAAATTCTTGGAGAACAATCCATTTTTAAGCCAACAGTTCAAAAATGAATAACACAAACACAATTTTCAAATTAAATTATTTATTTATTATTTATTTATTTGCAATATAAAAGCTACCAATATGCAAACTTTTCCGAACTTTTTTTCCAAAATATTTTTTTATAGTTTTTTTAAATATTTTTTGAAGCCACAAGCTTTTAACTTTATTTTTCTTCACACAAATCAAAAAATATATTCTTTTTTTTACATTTCACTTGCGTGGTTCTCCCTCTTTCCTCGCTTTTCCACATTCCTCCACACATTCGAGATGGTGGAAATAATGGGGAGGAGGAGGTGGAGTTTGCATAAATATGAATAATAAATAAATCCCGAATATTTAATATCGACCAAAAATTTCCACACCAAATGAAGGAGAAGACGAGAATGGCGGGTAAAAAGTATTATTTATTTACGTAAAGATTGTAAAGTGCGTAAAGAAAGTGTTCGGTAATGAAAAAAATGAACGTGAAAAGTGAACCCAAACGAAAAGTGAGAGAGACTGGAGAAGATAGAGAAGGCATACAAAAAAAGGCGTGCAAATTATGCACACGTTAAGCTTTAGGAAAACAGTAAAAGTGCACACACAATAACTAACGGTAGCAAACAGTAAGATGACCGTAACAAATGTGGACTGCAAAAATTATGAAGGATGCACAAAACTGAACCAAAGTGGAGGGGATTTTGATCTTTGAAGACAAAATGTAAGATAAAGCTGAAAATGAATTGAAATACAGTTGTGCGAACTAGTTGCGAAACTTGAATTTGCAAGTAGACTGTGGGCTTTGGTTTCTCTCAAATTTTGAAGAAGAAAATATTTTTATTTGCTGGGGAACTAAATGCCTAAAAATAAAAAATAAATTTTTAAAATCAACAGAGAACCAGATTCCATCTGAGCTCAAGATGAATTTTGATTAATTTTTATTTATTTCAACACAAATCATTGGTTGTAAAAATTGGGTGGGTGGAGGTGGAAGTTATAAGAAAATTGCTTTCAAATTTGAACCAAACACGCGAGAGAGGGGGAACGCGTGCTTATCGAATCAAAAGTGTAACTGAAACGCGTATAAAACGATATTTACGTAAAAGGCGTTATGTCAAAGCGGAGTGTCAAAAAAGAAGAAAATTCCAAAACAAAATAATTAAAAAAGGATTGGCTAAAATTTTTTTTTCTTCACGAAACACACAACGACGAACGGCGAACGCTGGGCGAGAAGGGCCAAAAACAAAAGCACAAAACGAAAAGGTAAAATTTGAGAAAGAAAAAAATTAAAAAAAAGAAAGAAGAAAAAGATGAGCCTGCTTTTTGGCATTAGTTGTTTTGTTGTTTTCTTCCCCATTTTTTCCGCTAGGAAATTATCTCGTTTTTGGTAATTTTCATTAACATACCCTAAAACATTTTTAGAGGTTTGCCGTCCATTGTTTTTTCTTTGTTTGTGGCTCTAAATTGTTTGTGGATCTAAATTGCTTTTGTTTTTCAATTTTTAAAGATAGTGTAATTTATATATGTGTTTAGTTATTATATGCATATACATATTTGAAGATATGTGGAAACTTTTCCGTTATAATCCACATTCACCTGCGATTACGTATAGAGTACATATTCGTTCATCTGCGTATGTACATATATGTAGTACTTTTGAAGAGTGAAAAATTGGCAAAGCGAAAATTTGAAAGCGGGGGAGGGGGGGGGGCTATGGACTCAACTTTGAAAAGGGCTACACTTTTGTTTCGCCAAATAATTTGAACATCCTTAAGGATGATTTCAGTTCATTTTTTTTTCATTTTTTTTTTCACAAACACAACAGAGTTTGGCTTTCAAACTTAAAAACGGCAAAGCGTTTGCTAAATATTCCGCAAAACGGTGATAATCGTGGGAATTTCCCTCTTACCAATAATACACTTTGTATTTAAACCAATACACTACACTTTATGCCAAAATTACTAAATTTCAAAAATATTTGAAAAGTTTCTTTTTGCCTTCTGTGTTTTCATTTTCTAAGTTTAATAGCAAAAATAAAATCGTCTTTTCCTAATATTTCATATTTTTATTATATAAAAAAATCACTATGAGAAATTGTCGTTAAATTAAAGAAATTTTCATCTTTCGAATTTTTGGACAACATTTTATGTTATTTTACATACACAAACACCGATATATGCATACATATATGCATATATGTATGCATGTATGTATGTATAATCAATTCGTTTTAATTTGTCTATTTTTATTGCCATTTCTCCTCCTGCATTGATCCGTCTCGTCGTCTGCTTTTGCTTGTTATATAACGTTTCTCTAGTGGCTATTTTGTTGCGTATTCCGATGTTTTATAACACTCTTGTCATTCGCACCTTTTTCTCTGTTTCTCTCTCTTTCTTTTTTGTCGCTTTCTCTTTATCTTTCTCTCTCTCTCTTTTTCTCTCTCTCTCTCTTTCTCATCTTTGACGGTTTTTGTGAATAAATTTCTTGTATTTTCCTCCAATCCATTTGCAAACTTTGTTTCCTTGCATTCAGTTTTCGCGTCGTCGTCGTCGATGAGAGACAAGACAATCGCCAAACGCGGTTCCCACTTTAAAATTTGCGTCATAACTGCTCAAAAACATTTTCTTTTTGGTCTCCCTCTTTCTCTCTTTTTCTCTCTCTCACTCTCCATGCTCATCACCACCGCTAAGCGACAAAGTATAAAAAAACATTCTCTAAAATAATAAATAATAAAAATTTTGCGCCAATGATAAAAAAAATTTTTGGGACAAAATAGTGCAAAATGCGATGAAATGATAAGTGAATTTCAGAAATATCAATGTAATCAATCGTTTCTCCTTTTATTATTGAATGCGATTTTATTTCGGGAAAATGAGCAAAAAAATTATTGTAAATATGAAATTTCTGTTTTATGATCCATTATTATTATTGCTTCTACATTTATTGATCCCCTAACTTATTTGGTTTGAAACAATTTTTAAAAAGTTTTCAATTTTATTTATAATTTATGATTAGCATTTAGCATATTTGGCATTATTATTTTTTTGATATTCTAAAACATAACTTTTTAAAATTTTAACAACAAAAAATTTTGCGTTTTCTTAACTAGTTTTATGCATTGTTTCCGAACATTATATTTATATTGCTGTAAAATATTTATTTTTTTAAATCATGTTTTTGGCGAAAAATTCTATTGAAACCAAAACACATGTTTTCACAACACCAACTTGCTTCAACGCAGCTATAATTCTACGCGTACGACACCAAAGAAAACGTATGGCTTGTGGCCTTACCAATAAATAAAATTTCGAGTCGCGGATGCGTAAACTTGGCGGTTTGCTATGATTTACCATCATCACACCACTATCAAATCACCCAGTCTGACACTTTTGAAGACACTTTTGATTTTGAAGAAATTTTATTTATTTTTTAACGTTTCCTAACAAAACAAACATCATACATATGTATACAGACTTCTAGAGCAGAATTGTTCCAAAAAATGCAAAATTTTCGTGGTGGAGGTGCGTAAATAAAAGCTTAGCTAATTTAAAAAAATTTATATGTATGTACAATTTTGGACGGTTGTGATTCGGACACTTCCAACATTTAATTTAATTTACACTGTTTCAAAATTAGTGAAAGTAAATATTTTGTTGAAAATTATTTCGTTATTTATTTAAACTTAAAAATATTATATTATTTTTTCAAAACAATAATTTTTGAAATAATTGTTTAAGATTTATTAGTCTGCACATGATGTGTAATACATACATACATATTCTGTCTCAACGCAACAATTTCAATACTCTTTTCATTTTTGTGATTTTTCGCAAAGTGAAACCAACCGGATTATGTAAAAAGTATACATGTGTACTTTTACAATTTCCTAAGTGAAATCGAGCAGACGCATTGAGGGTGGAAAGTACAGAAAATGACCAAATCTCAAATCATTTACGTATGATCTTTACTGAGATCAGCAAACAGCTAGCTCAAACAAATTTTTGTATTTCTGTGTAGTTAGCTCAGCGTTTTGCACTTGCTTATCAATGTTTTGTGCGCAAACTTGTAAGCAACACACTACCAATGTGTACGGTATGTTACGTAATTTCTAATATAAATTTAAACATACATATGTATAATAAAATAATATTATTATGTATATACATATGTATCATTATATTTAAGTTACTATGTTTAGATTTATCAGATTACATATGTACAAATTTATATCTTCCAAAAACTTTGAAAGACAATAGAAAAGCAAGAAGGTTATGCGAAAAGCAAGAAAGATCAATTCCACTTTGCTGCGTTGGGCGGCGAAAGAAAAAGAAGAAAAGGAAGGATGTTTGACAAAGCAAAACATTATCAGTGAAAATGTTGTTGTCAAAAAAATGCGTTTGTATCATTTGCTGAAAACAGTTCTCACATTACCTTTCTTACTTCACTTTTCCTTTTAACTTTTCTTTGCTTTTTCGCATTATTTTTAACTCTCAATTCATTCAGGTCAACCAACAACTAACTAATTTTGCGTATTTTTGTTGTTGTTGATGTTGTTGATGTTGATGTCGTTATTGTTGTTGTTTCACAATTTACTCAAAAAATCTCGTTCAAAATTTTAAAACATTTAAAGTGGCTTTTTGTTTGGCTCACAACCACACATTGGACATATCCAAAAATACATAGAGCACTTAGTACAAATTATACTTAGTAAAAAAATTGTTACAAAAAAATTTGCGTAATTGTTCAAATTATATTTTAATTTTTTTATTAATTTACGAATTGAATTCACATCGTACATAGTGGTGATATGTGATTTAAGAACAACTTCTGCTTACAAGTATGTATTATATTGGAATGCATAGTATGTAAAATCATAAATTCGTTTACATTTCATAAAAAATGTTTTCTTTTAGTTTCCTTCCATTTGGGTTGTTCCGAAAATTTTTGCCGTTTTATAAAATGTGATAATGTTTTCAACGTATTACATTTGCACGGCTATGTGTACATATGTACGTATAAGATAAATAAATTTACAATATGTGTGTATGTATGACGTTTGTTCCACTCAAAAATAGCAATTTAGAATTTATATATATTAAACCGCAACAATTTTTGGTGTATTGCGACGGGATAAGCTAATTAAGAGCGATTTTCTGTAATTTTCCCGGCCAAAAAAAGAGTTTTTGTTAAATTTACATTTTTGGGGCGATTCTAAGTTGGCGAAATGAAATCAGGACGAATTTGGTCAACTGGTTGCTGAGATATGGCTGTTTGAAAATTGTGCTGGGCATAGCTAAAAATCGCAGAAAAACCGCTTTTGTTGATTTTTTCTGTGCTGAGCAGTGCTGGGACTTGAATCGGTTTTGAATCAGATTGAATCCAGATTCAAACAGCTGATTCCAAAGTTTGAGGCTTTTCAACTTTGTCAATTTGTATGTTTTGTATAAAAATAAATATACCATTCGAATCGCCTTGACGAGATCTCTCTTTTTACGTGGTCAAATTCTATTTTTATGAAAAATTGAGCAAATTATTTAGGAAAAACTAGGGTTTGATTGACAAATTCGTAGTTTTAATTTATTTTGCATTAGATAAGCCAT
>SAUE01000237.1:1451-25798 GCA_009724625.1 Deladenus siricidicola
TCGTAATTTTTTCCACTGAATAACATTTTTACAGTATTTTTACGTATTTAAAATAAAAAAAGATTGAGAAAAAATACTTGGTTTGAACAAAATTGCAAAAATTCAAGTGTCCGTATAATTATGGCCAGCACTGTGTAAGACCAAATGCAGTTCCCTGGGCTGGTGCCGGTGCGGTGATCGTCGTGTCCAAATGCGCAAATTTAAACGTCTTTTGAAAAGCACTTCATGTTTGATAGATGGCGTTCAAAAAGGAAATCAGCGAATAACGAGTAAGAAAAGGTGTAAACATGTTTCCGGACTTAATTCGGATCACGAGTTGAAAACTACGTCCTTTTAACAGATTTGGACGTAGAAGAAATTTTTTTCCCGAAAATACCAATTTTTTATAAGCCGGTTTTTGGAATTTCCTCAAAAAACAAAAAGCGTAATCATTCTGAGCCCTCTCCAATAACCACAAAACAATGAAAAGATGTTTAAAATCAAACAAAAAATCTAGATATCCAACATTAAGCTTTTCGATTTCAGCCAATTCTGTTCTTCTCGATATAATGCGCTAGACTTCTTGCGATTTTTTTAGGTAGAAACGACATGTATGATTCTTTGACATTTTTCCATTAAAAATTTTTCATTTTGCTTAACACCGAAATCTGGATTCCAGAAAAAATTTCAAAAAAATAGAAAACGCCGAACATTACAATATAATTTTATTTAGTGTCAAAAATGAGATTTGAAATTGCATTATTTATGTAAACAACGTTAACATGAGTTAATAATGAGCAATATAACTTATTATTTTTTGCTTTACTATGCCTAAAAGAAGCTGTGTGTGATATTTTTGTATAACATTTCTACATTGAGGTGCAGTTGGCTGACAGGATGAGGGGGGGGGAGTGTTCTCACTACATAGAGTGGTGTAAAAAATTTCGATTTTCGGCGCTTTTCATTTTCTTTGCATTCATGTTTCCCTAAATATATTGAAAAAATTTCCGATTTTGCCTAAATTTCCCAACTTGGAGCGACTATTAGCGATTTACTCCTGTTGGCGTTCAAAAATTCTCCTCCTTAGTTCTACTCCGCATTTGGGATTTGCGTCTACGCGGCATTCGCGCCGAAGTCACTCGCCTTTTCCTGCTTTTAGTAGTTGCCCACGTATACGTTTTCGTCCCCCCTTTTTTCCTGTTTTCTGGCGACAGCGAAGTACCATTTTTTGCGCTGTCACTTTGGGGCTGAAAAAGTAATTCCGAGAGCCGCACATTCGACGGCAATTCGCCCGATTTGTTCAGGTCGAAACAAACGCCGCGCAGTGGTACTTGATTCCGCGGGCAGGAGTTGGCACATCGTTTAAGTAATTTGGCGCCGACGCGCTTGCGCACTTGAACTTGTTGTTTCGAGCATTTGTCTGCAAAGTAAAACCAATAAAAACAATATGTGAAATTTTTTTGAAAAAATGATTGTTTAATATAATATTTTAGGATGTCTCGCCTTTCTGATATTTCCCAATTATAAGTACGATGAAGTTAAAACTTTTTTATGGCAAATGGAGAGGCTTCGCCAGAAAAAAAAATTTTTTTTTTTTGGGGGGGGGGGGGGCAAACCATTTTATTACTTGGAAAAAGTAAAATTGTACTTCATATTTTTTTGGGGGGCCCCCTGGCCAAATGCCAAAAGTGATTGTTTCAAGTTACGGTGTAAGTTTTTTTTCTAAATTAGGCTTCACGAGTTTTTTTCGTTTCTAAATTAGACTTAGATCTTATGCACTCTGTTGCATAATTATACGCGCCCCCAAAAAATTAGGATTTTTTTAAAACGGAGAAAGGCTACTGTAAAATGAACTAGCTTATTTGCTATGCCAAAAAAATAATTTTCGTGCAAAATGGTGATGGTTCGTTGCGTTTTACGCTCAAAAATGGAAAAAACCGATTTTTGCCCGTTGTATGTTTTATGCTTTTTGACTGGGGCGCATGTCTGCTGGTATGATTTGTATACGGTAATAATAACACATATACAACAAGACACTCATCTATAACTCCTACAACCTGTGGTTTAGACTTGGCCTAGTTTTGACTAGTTGATCTCCATGCATTGTATTTCACATTTTATTTTTAGAAAAAACGCACTTCTCGTACTCCTCGTGCTGAACTCATTCGTCAAACGCGAGGGTGCGCTAGGCTTTGTGCTTTTTGATTGGGGCATATGTCTGCTGGTGTCGCCGCGCCTTCGATTTTGTTTCGCAACGGCCGAGGGCGCCAACCGCCTACCGAATGTGCCGTGCCGGCGTCCGCCGATTCCCAGCGCGGAATTCCGGCTGCAACACTGCGGCGCAGCCGTCCTTAAATGCCGGAGGCAGTCGTAGCCGGGTGGACAAGCCTGCCGCTGTGGAAGATCCATATTACAGTGAAGAGGCGTACCCGTAGACGGGAAGAGGTACGCCTCACCGCGCGGGCAACCGTGCGCGCCAGGCAATACTAAAAAAATTTAAAAAAGTTTTGTCAAAATTAATTTCTTGCAAATCTTACCAGAATTATCCTTTGAACAGCAGTAGTAATTTCTTGCTGCTTTTGAGAAAACACAGCGAAATTTTTCCGGGCATACAGTGGCCGTGCACGTCTGCGGAAATTTGTTGATAAAGTAGGGTACCCCACGCTCACAAATCATTTCCAGCGGTACGTCCACCGATAACTCTGTAGTACTTTTGCCCGAAAGTCCGCCCTTGACGACGGCAGAGCTGCCCTTTTTGCCTCCGCAGCAAATATTTGTTTTTAAAATCGCACTGTAATGACAATAAAAGGTCGCCGGGCACACCTTACGGTGAGCCGCCAATTGTCCGGGCGTCGGCGGACTACAGTATCGAAAGGCGTTTGTACGCGCTTCACGGTACGGTAAATTCCCACGCACAGGACAAAACTGTGGTGGACGTCCGCCAGCGTGCGATGGCTGCACACCGCTCAAAGCTTCGATCCCGGCCCCCAGTGCGGACGAAGACGAAGAAGAAGATGGATTGGTTGGGTACGAAGGCGCGGGAGAGCTTCCACCGCCGAGCCGGCTGCTCACCAATCCGCTCCTGCTTCCACTGCCGCTCGACTGACCGGGTGGCGGCGGCCCCTCCTCGCCAACGCCCGAATATGGCGGTGGAGGTCGGCTAAAAAAACTATTTTCCGAGATTAATGAGATTAATAAATTGAAGCACAAATTATTTAGAAGTTTTCGTTAAATTTTCCCACTCAGGCTGCTGCGGTGCGACGCACGCGTCGTTGGCGAGATCCTCATCCGTGCCGGAAGGGCATTCGCAATTGTTTGCTTCACAGCGCGATCCACCCGGACATTGAGCGTCGCTCTCGCACGGTTCCGATATGTGTACCCGCTTCATACATTCCTCGCCCACGCTCACCTCGCGCTCGCTGCATTCTACGAAGAAGGAACAAAAATTTTAGTTAGTGTTAAAAAATTATAAAATGAAAAATTAGAAATAAAAAATTAGTGTCAAAAAATTATAAATAAAAATTTTATTTTTTTTAATTAAACCTTTGACACATTTGTCGTCCTGCTCAACAAATCCATTCTCGCACGCACATTTGCCGTCTTCACAAATGGCGGACTCGGGACATTGCAGATCACTGATGCACGAATCGCCCACAAATACGCGATTCAAACACACGCCGTCCACGTCTACTTGGTTTTCGCCGCATACTTAAAATCATATTTTAAATATTTTTGTATATATTTTTGTACATAAATCTTTTTCTAACAAAATTTGAAATAGAAAATATAAAATAAAATATAATTTTAAATAGAAAAAATAAATTACACGTTGAGCCAGTCGTACAGCAAATCTGTTGGCCACTAGTCGTCCTCTGGCAGGAGAAACCGGTGGGGCAGGAGCTCTGACCGATCGAGCACACCTGTGGCTCCCCGCTCATGCCGATAAATGCGACCTGGTCATTGGGGCAGCCGCCGTCCATGCCGCAGCACTGGAATTGGTTGTTGCCCGTGGAAAATTGGCAAAAGTATCCGATTGGACAGTTTTGCGCGGCGGCTGTGCATATTTTCGGCAAAGTCGTCGACGGCTCACGAAATGCGACTTGTCCATTCGGACAGCCCATTGCAATTACTGTAAAATGTATTTATTTTGGTTATGTTAAATTATTCATCTATTAATATGAGTGAGTATATGTAACATATTTTGCCATGCTGTATTTCTTTAAAAAACCTACATTTTGACTTCATCGCCTTTGGCGTGCTTACGGTAGTGGCGCCACAGCATTGATACCGTTGATTTGACAGTGACCACTGACAGGAGTAACCGTTGGGACAAGGCGCATTTGGCGGATTGAACGGGTCGCAAGTTGCGATTTGATTGTCTTTCATGTACACATATTCATTAGGCGGACATCCGTCGGGTACTGTAATTCGAGGAAATAATTATCAGTCTCATCCGGCAAAACCTTGTAAAAGCAAAGCTTTCCAAAAGATCCATTTTGTTTCACTTTTTTGAACACTTACTTGAAATAACAACCGAATCGCCCTTGCAGCAAATTCCAGTTGTAAACTCGTTTTGCGTGCTTTGGCAGGTGTACCCGTTCGGACACGTAATGAAGGCGCCAACGGTACAGGAGCGAGGCATTTGAGTGCTTTCCTCAATGAAAAACTCGGCCCTATTTGGACACATAAATGAGGCCGAGCAACAATGTCCTTGAAAGGCGCCGGAAATATCCGACTGACAAGAAAAGCCATTGGGGCATGGCGAAGTCGCAGTGTTTGCGTTCGTAATTGTGCACCGTACAGCGCTTTTTGATACACCGTCACGGTACAAAGACTTCCCAGCCGGACACAAGTCTAAAATCGCAATGTTCCAATTGTCCCATTTTAAAAAATATTTTTGATATGTATTTATTGCAATTATGCATGTATATTACATCTTTGAAAAGATGTCTTATTTACAAAATAAATGCTAAAAAATGTTTTCAAAAAAGCAAAAAATTATAAAGAAGAAAAAATACAAAAATTATTTAATTTCTACTACAAAAACGGTGCAAAAAAATTAAATAAATAAATTTCATATGTTAAAAAAAGAAAACTTTTTAAAATACTCAAAGAAATTGGAATTTCATTTGACTCAATGTTGACAACGCCTCCGTGGCCTAATGGATAAGGCGTCGGTCTCCTAAGCAATTTGCGTCGAGTAAACCGGCGATGGGGGTTCGAATCCCCCCGGAGGTAACAATTTTTATTTCTTTTTTTTCAATAAATTTTCCCTTGTTGATTTTTTAAATTTCATCTTTATTTTAATAAAATTTGCAATTTTTTTCCAAAAATTACCGCCAGAAATCGATGCACAGCAATAATAGCGATTTTTGGCCGAGTTAAAGCGACACAAATAATTGGCCGGGCATGAGCCATCCACATTTATCAAACATTCTCGCACACTCATGTCCAATGCGTTTACGTACGCCTTTTCCCCTTCCGGGCAGACGGCTAAATTTTTTAAATTATTTCAAAATTTAATTAATCTTTAGAATAATATACATGAATATTACTGTAATTATTGATTAATACTTGATTACTGTATGCGTTTTACATAAAAAATTTTGAATTACATCCCCAAAAATTAACCCATGCTCGTCGCGCCACAACAAATGCTGTTTGTGGAAAGCGAGTCGTAAACACACGCAAAATTTGTGGGACAACTGTTGCTCAGCGATGGATTGCCTAAAATAAAATAAAATTTGAAATAGAACAAAAATTGTTGAAATAAATTGCAGAAATGCGTGTACATTGAAAGGGGAGATTCGTGTTCGGGTTCACGTAGGCGACGTCACCCGGAGTGCAGGCGGCCGAAAGGCAGAAATTATTGCACTGATCCAACGTGGCGAAATTATTCAAATTCCCACTACAGCCATTGTACGTGAATTGTGTGCACTCCTTCGTGACGATATTGAAATAGAAGCGGCCGGCCGCCGACGCGCTACAAACACTGCCCTGCTGGGGCGGTAGCGAACAAATGTACGCTAAATTGCTTTTATATTGCCGTTCAAATGGAAAAAGTAGGATAAAAATTGAAAAATCTTTTGAACTTTGAAAAAAAAAATTTATTTTTTTACTTTTGTGCCTGTTACGTCACAGTAAAAATTTAAAAAATTTTCAAAAGAAAAATATAAATAATTACAACAATAAATGTTCTATACACATAATAAATTTTCTATAAAATCTTCTAATTTCTTCTACTTTCGCAGATGTTATTTCTTTGAATTATTCAAAAAAAACCATACATATACATACACATAATACATATACATACACATATACACATAATTTCGAAATATGTACTATGATATTGGAAGATTTTTGAAAAATGTTCATACACGATAATTTGCGAATTATCAGCGCAATTATCAAATCAGACAATTATCAGAGCAGAGCGCAATTATCAGGATTGGAACATTAATTTATGAGTGCTGCTAACTGAATAGGACAAAAAATACATAAAAGACTCACCCCTGGTGGGACAGCAGCGATTTACGACACTATTGCCGGAAGTGACCGATGTGCACTCATGGCTAGCCGGACACGACACTTGCGGCGAACACACCATCAGCTGGCCGAACTCATTGCGCTCGGGCGTACCGCCATTCGGACATCCGCCCACGCCACAGTATCCCTCACAGTCGTCGCGTGACGCAAAATTATTCGAGTTACCGTCACAGCCGTTGTATTGAAAACTCTCGCACTCCTGTGTCTGCGAATTATAGTAGAAGCGGTGGGAGGAGCCCGAGCCGCAGATTACGCCCTTGCTAGCCGAAAGACTACATGTAAATGCTGAAATTGAATTAAAATATTAATTCCTAAAATATTAAACTGACTGAATAAGCAATGAAAATTCAGAAAAAATTATCGTATTTTTTAAATTATATTGCGAAAATTTTCAATTTTTAATTTTAAGCCGCAATTTTTAGCTCTAACTTTTAAAACCTTTTGGCTTTAGACACAAACCTTTTGTGGGACAACAGCCCCACACATATCCGTCGAAGGAGCACTCGTAGTTGACGGGACAAGAATTTCCATTGCCCGAGTTCGAGCAAGCATAATAATTGCCTTGATAGTCCTTGTACGCGTCGCCCTGAGGGCATTGTGGCTCCGCTGAAAAAAGTGGGAAATGTTCAATTTCTTCAACAATGAATAATTAATACAATAAACAAACGTACGTGTAACATTTTCGCAGGTGTTTTGACAATCGATCAACGTCTCGAAATTGTTGTCGTTGCCTTGGCATCCCGTATAGTCGAATCTAGGAAATGAATCAGTCGACGATTGTAGATATTTTTTAAATTTATTGTAATTGCAAAAAAATGCAAAAATTAAAGTCTCACAATTCACACGCACGTGTGATCGCGTTGTACCAATATCGCCGCACACTTTGCTTGCAATCGCCCAGTCTCAGTGGCTGAGAGCAAATTGCTTCTGAAAAATAAGGTGTAATATTTAGCCAGGGGAGTAGCCAGGTGGGCCAGGTGGGGCCCCACAAAAATAAAAAAATAAAGTAAATTTTTCACTTTTTCCGAGCAATAGAAAAAGAATTGGTTTTGGGCCTCCCACCCCGAAAAAAATTTTTGGTCTTGCCCCTGCTGAAAATTTTTTTCCGGCTACGCCTCTGTATTTAGCGGGAAGAAGAGTAAATACAGATCGCAAAAATGTTTTAACATAAAAAAAGACTTTAAAATGAAAAATTTGTGCAAAAGGCCTACGTGGCCTTGGGCAGCAGACGTTGTGGTCGGATTGGCACTCGTGGGTACTCGGGCAGTCTGCATTCGTCGTACAGCGCTGATTGTTCGGGCCGATTTTCAGCGGCGACCCATAATTGCACTGAAGCTTCGCGCAAAACATTTCACAATCGGTCGTCGACTTGAAATTATTGTAATTGCCCAACGAGCCGTGGTAGGTGAACGGCATACAACGACCCTGCTCGCCGTCGTAGTAGTAACGATGTGAGGTGGGAAAGAAGTCGCGGTATGTGCGCTTGACACGCGCACCCGGATCGTAGTTGGTGGCGCGCGGGGTGTCGTGGACGCGGCCGCCGATATTGCTGCAAATGTGCGCCACCGTGGGGCAGCACATTTGCATGGAGCCGATCGAGGTGCACTCGAAGTTGGGCCCACATGCACTAGCCGTCTGGCAGCTGGAGATCGGCTCATCGTCGATCGGCAGCGCGCCGCTACGATATTGCGGAGAACCGCGTTTGCAAGCTAAAAATATTCGAAAAATAATACAAATCGATAATTTCATTAACAAAAGTTTTCTATTTTTTGTGTTTATTGTTTAATAAACAAGTAAAAAACCAAATTTTATGAAAAAATCCAAATATAAATTTTATGAAAATAAAAAGAAAACATACAGTCGCGACAGTACGACTCGCAATGTTCGCGGGTCTTGAAGTTGTTGGGAGATTGCAGTTCCTTCTCGTCCCATGGATCCCACATGAATTGCTCACAAGTGCCGGTGACCGCGTTGAACCACCAACGCGGTCTAACGCCGGCGGGCGTCGCTGCGCCGCCATCCGCCTCGCGTTTCGGCTGAATGCACGTGAATGCTGGAATTCAAAATCCCATTGAAACAAAAACAGAAACAGAAAAATAAATTAACAAAATCCAAAAGAAAGCGCAAAACATATACATATGTATAGAAATAGAGAATTACCTCGATTCGGACAACAAATGCCATCGGAGTGTGGATGAATATCATAAGCGCCCTCCATCACGTTCTTCACATTATCCATGGACTGTTGAGCTTGTACACAATCGTAAATGTCGGCGACATACTGCCCGTTGCCCGAATTGTAGGGTTCTATTCCCTGAACGCAAGCCCCTCCCCCGCTGGGAACGAAGTTGGAGAAATCAGCGGAGCCTGAATTGCAAAATTGTAGCGGATTGATGTGCTCTCCCATTTGGATTTCCTGGTCGTCGGGGTCGGTCATTGCCGCATTTCGCATTTGTGATACCGGCATCGTCAGAAGATCGTCGTCGTACTCGGGCAGAGGGCATTTGGGTACAGGATCTCCGTCTTCACCCGAGTGCAAAATGCATACGATACCGTCACGTGTCTTTGACATAAGGTACGGTATGCCATTTACGTCCTATACAAATCAATCGAATTAGAAATTCAATTCAATCAGAGTAACCTTGCACATATTTTCAGTGTGAGGAAGTATTCAATTAAAAACCATTTATTTTACTTAAAAACAAATAATATACTTCTGGACATTCGCATCGACTTTTCTCACAGCGACTTTCTGGCCAAACCGCATTGCACTGCTCCACATACTGGCATCCACTTTCGCCTGGATTTTTTTCTAAATAATTACTTTTTGCATGATTTGAATTGAATATGAATATCGTACTCAAATAACAGTAGCCCTGGATGGCGACAAAGTTGCTGAGACACGTGCATATTCCAGTTGAGCAAAACATTCCCTAAAATCAGTGCATACAATCTTTAAATTTTTCATACATATCATCACTTAACCATCAATATTTACATAATTTAACATTTAAAAGAGTACGGTTAAACAATCGGTATTGAAGGAACAGTAATCACCGACGCGTCCCGATCCAGCGACGCCCTGCCGCTTGAAGCGATTAACGCCGTGTGCGTGGTGACATTCGCCGCCTACGAATAGGTGACCTGGGGGACAATAACGCAAGACATATTTATTGGCGCCTTTGTCGCACATCAAGTACGCGTTCTCGTTGATGTCCAACTGACTGCAAAGATTTAATGTAAATTTTTTTATGTAAAGATTTTTTATGTTTAGATATATGAATCATTAGCTCAAAATGTATAATAGAAGCATATGCTTACTTTGAAGTTTTATCGCAAAATAAGGATTCTTTAATTTCCAAATCCATATCGCACCAATCTCCATGTTTTAGTGGGATACAATGTGAATCGCAGTCATCCCCGATTCTGCACTCCATGTAAATCGAAGTCGGTTTCAACTCTTCAACAATAATTTTCTCCCTATTTTGCGTCAAGGAGTCCGCAAATGAAGTAGTGGGACAAAGCACGTCAACAGTCAGAATCAAATAAAATATTCTCAAATTCGTAATTTTTTGCCAATTGAATGAATCGAAAGAAAAACAGTGGAGTGAGCATTTGTTATTGTCGCGGGCCGCCGAATGTCGGAACAGCTGCATATTACGACCAGCAGCGCCGCCAGTTGGTCAATATGAGGGCCACGAAGCGCGTCGTTGACCACGGCGCGGTCACGACGACGACGCCGTCGTAGCCACCGCCTCCGCCGTCGTCGTGCGCAAGGCGTCTACCGCTAAGTGAGCGTAGTTCGGCGTTAAGTCGCCGACTGGTTTGACATATCAAAAAGAGTGGGCGACATTTTCGGCGAAAGAAATTCATCGAATTGTCATCGATGATACATTACAAATTTCAAATCAAACAACTTGATCAGCGTGATAATTAGAGAAATTGTAATTTTACAGTGTTGAGAAATTACGTCAGTGAATTTACTCTACAGAAAATTCGAGCAATGTAATACAATCGATTGAAATATGACTGTATTGAAGAAAAAGAATGAATGAACTATGTACGAAAAAGAATAGGTTTGTAAAAGAATAGGTATCCGTCGTCCTCTTGACCGATCCAAACCAAAAAAAGATTAACAATATGCGAAAAATACACGATAGATTTTTCCGCCCTTATTTTTGTTGTGTAATCAGGTATGTACTTGTTTGTGTTGGCTATGTTCTTTTCAGCCCCGTTAGGGCTATTTTAAAATTCAAACAGATCATACAACCATCTCACCTGGCTGATGGTGCGATGATGGATTTGTCAGCCAACGGTCGTTCACCGAGACACATATTAAAAATGTTATTGAGACTGTATGAATATATTTTATTAGGTAATCCATCAAAATTTTCTACAAGAGCCACTTCTCGCGCCGCCTCAAGTGGCGGACAACAAAAAATAAAACCATAATACAACTGGACGATTGAAAATGCAAAATATGGAAATGTCTAAAAAATAGACATTTCCACATTTGAGACAACAAAAAAGAAAAGCTTCAAGGGAATACAAGATGTCATGCATTTGCTCATGAGAATGATTGTGTGACGAGATTATATGTACACAAAAATGTGTTTCCGAAATGTTGCTTGCCACTTGAATCGCCTCCCTTCCACTAAAAGTTTTCGCAGTATGTATTTTAATGAAATTTGTGGTATTGAATATGTTGAGATTGTAGTTGCGGTAAATAGATAGTAAAAATTTAAAAATATTTTCTTCTCCAAAAATGTAACATTCAAAATATCAGGGGGGATTAATCCATTGTTAATGAAAAATTATACCAATTTAATGGCAAAAATGGTTTCATTGAAGAAGTGCGGATAAAAATAACTTTGAAAAATTAATACGATCAATGGCGGTTAGTTATGTTGGAAAATACACTGAATTTTGGAAAAAAACACGGTTTTTTGCAAAAAAGTTGGCTATCAATTTCATATTTCCAATTTTTTGCCCGAAATTTTGAATTTTTTAGTTTTATTAAAAAATATTGTTGTGAATCCTTTATTAATAAAACAAAATTAAAATTAAAAATAGAAATCTGTGTAAAATATTTGTACATGGATTTTTATCATATACTTCAGGTGTAAGAAAATAACGATTTCTAAAAACTCCCATTAAACAGTGAGAAAAATTGCAGTCAAATGGAAATTCAAAACATTCACAGAATATAGTACTTATTTATTACCCCCTGCCCATAGCATTTTTTAACATTGATTGGAGGAGGTTTTGTCGTTGTCGGGAGCAGATTCCTTGACGAGGATATTTTCTAAATAAAAGATACGTATTGGGAGGAGGAGGGCGGTCTAAATTACTTGCTATCGACGGGGAGGAATTCCCCTGTTATCGATGTTATCAAGATGAAATTAGAGAAAACAACAACCTAATACAATGATATGTTCAGAGGGGACAAAGTAAATAAGTACCCAGAATAGTTTAGGCGGTGTTATGTACGACAGATGAAAACACCTTCCACAATGAAATACCCGGAAGTTTGGGTGTGGAATGAAAATTTGCTCTGTCCACAGCCGCGTCGCCATTTTTCGCCCTTTTCGGCGCAATTCTTGCTTTCGAGGTGGCTGAGGCAGTGGTCCGACTTTTTCGCTTTTCCCAGTCACAACACAAATTGCTAAAAGAAGTTTTTAATTCAAATCAGCAAGTAACAGAAAACTTCAAATATTATTTTCTGCCAAAAAATCAACAAAAACTCACTCAAAACAATGAAAGCCCGTCGGACAACTTCGCGTCCCGAAACATTTCACGGGTATTGTCGTCCCAGGAAACAAAAGAGGCTGCCTACCGTCAGGGCAAACTTTGCTTCCTAAATCAAATATATACGGAACTTTCGACAATAAAAAGAAAACTAAACAAAAAATGACAGCTCCGAAATAAAATCTTTTTTTGCGTTTCCAGAAATAAATATGCATTCCAATTTTGTGGAATTGTGCAACAATTTACTTCGATGTCGTTGTCGCATTTCGTGCGTCTTTCGTCGCTTGGCCGCCGCTGAAGGCGCGCTATTGCCCACAGAAGCCGCCTTAGAATTCAGCAATTTTGTGCGCCAATGTCTTTTTTGGGATGTCCTCGACGAGAACGCCGACGCGTTCGCGCTGGCGCGTCCACCGCTTAATGCCCCGCCAAACTTGACAGAGCCGCGTGTGCCAATAACCAGAGGCCTCATCGCCGAAGATCGACAACAGATGTAGTCGTGGACGACCTTGGAGAAGGTACAGCGATGCGGAAAAGTGCAAGTGCGTTTGTGACTGGGCGTCAAATGTCCACATTTAACAACATTTGTAGCCACTGTTCGTTGAGGAAGGCGGTACCGATCGCTGCCACAAACGTTTCCTAAAGCGTACCAAGTTGAAAAACATTGATAAAATTTTTGTAAGAAGTTATTTTTACTTTTACAAAATGCAAAGTTGGAAATATTATTTTTGGGTTTATATTTTTCGTTAAACACCTTTTATAATACATTTCATAATTAATCCTACTCCCCCCTCACTAACTTTAACACAATAAATACAGCTAAACATATTCATATGCATATTACCATAGCATTTCCCATTGAACCCAGCCAATCCATCCGGACATTTACAGCGGAAATCGTCACATATCGTGTTTTCTCTGCACTGAACATCTACCACGCAAATCGCCCCCAAAGGCACATTTCGGCGTAGGCAGCGTCCCGCATGTGCCACCTCATTAGGTAGACATCTCAGCGGCGGGGATGATGGCCGCTTTGGTGGAAAAACAATGTTGGTACTTGTATTTCTATTTCTCCAACTTTTGACGCCATTGTTGATAATGGAATGCACCTTCGCGCTCATGCCGCCGTCACCACCCCTGCCGTTATTGTAATTATTGGCGAATCCTTTTTGACCGCCTATACTTTTAGTAGGCTGTGTAATAATTGATATGAAACGTCCCTTCTTCGAACGATTCGACTTTTTCTTTGCTGACGCGCCCTCCTCTGTTCCTGTTTCTATCACACATTCGCGGCTACGTTTAACCGTGCCCAGTGGACAATTGCATAAAAAGTCGACGCATCTTGATGACCTCGGACATTGACGATCGGACAAGCAATGCTCGCCAATTCTTCGAGGGCTAAAATATATTTTTAATTAAATATGTATAAAAGTTATTCTTCATTAAAATTTAATAAAACGTTTGAAAACATTTTAAATTCCCAATAAAAATTCTGACGATAAAATTTCAGTCTATACAATTTTTGAAATAAACCTACACGCATTTATCATTCACCAAGTGTTCATTTGACCGGCAGTTTATTTGCACTATAGTTGTTGTTTCATACTCCTCGTCATCCTCATCATTCCTCGTGCTAATGCGCTCCGTGGTTGTAGCTAAAGTATGCCTGATCAGTGCCACTGTGGTAGCTACTGCTGGTTTTGGACCGCCGGCAACGGGTTCAAAAGTCGTTAAAGTCGGTATTTGAGTGGAACTTTCCCCGGTGATCATCGTTTTCGTACGAGGAAATATTTCCACAGCATTAGTTATTGAAGCAGTAGTCTGCTCAACCGACAAAATTTCAATGGGACGTTCGATAAGCGACGCGGACGAAATATATTTGTCAATACCTTCCACCGTACAACAAATTGCGCCACCTTCCAAGGTTTGCCGACAAGAGTAGCCAACTGGACATTGTTTGGTGGTAGAGATAGAATCATCCGACGTCTTACATGAATGTGGACTACCGTGCATGTCGATGTACGCTACCGTATCACGAGGGCAGCCTTAAATACAAATATATTTGTCAATACCTTCCACCGTACAACAAATTGCGCCACCTTCCAAGGTGTATACTGTATACAATAACAAATTAATTATATTTTTGTAATTCAATAATGAAAACACCAAATATTCAAAAGAACTTTTTCAGGATTCAACAAGAGATACGAGGAGAATCACATTATAAAAAAAATCATTTAAAAGTCCACTTTTTATGTAAAAAGAAATAATTAAAATATAATAAATTACTGAAACCAACGAACAAAAATTTCAAACTGAAAAAATGCACATATTTTAATGTTTTACTTTCATTCAGGAGTCCAAGTAACAACACAATTTTCTTGTCGAAATTACGTAATCTTAAGCAATAACATTGCATTCAAAAAATATACAGTAAAAAAATTACCAGCTTTGTGTGCACAACATTGATATTGCTTATTCTTGTCAGAAAATTGACAGAAAAATCCCAATGGACATGAATTTTCAGCTGAAGACGTGCACAGTTTGGGAGTTAAAGCGCCCAATTGAACGTATGCCACTTGCCCGGGAAGGCATCCGTGGTCTAAAAATTCAATATTAACAAAAAATCAAAATGAGCTAGATTCAAAACAGAACTAGAAAATTACATTTCGAATAAACTTTACATAAAAAGATAACTAAAAAGGCGTCGCCGGAAATTTTGCATGAAGGAAAATCAAGCAAAAAAATTCCATAAAGAAAACGCCAAATTTTTAATTTTTTACAAGGAAAAAAATCCAAAAAAAAATTCCATAGAAGAATCCCCCTGGCGACACCACTGCCCACTTCATCAAAAATGTAGACAAATTTACCGCTAATTTTTGGCGTTTCAAACTCAATCATTTCCTTTCCACAACACTGATAGCGTTGAAAGTTAACGGCATATTGGCACGTATATTTCGAAGGACAACCTTTATCCTGTGGGTTGAATGGATCGCAAATAACAACCTCTTCGTCTTTTGTGTAAACAAATTCACCCGGGGGACATCCAGCTAAAAGAATAAACAAAGCTAAAAAAATGCAAGACTCCAGTGTAACATTAAAAATCTAATTTAAACATTAAAAAAATTAAAACATATATCCGTTAAAAGAGCTCTAACCAGTAAATAATTCATTTCCGCCGTCCTTGCAACAAAATCCGCTCGGGCTCGACGCCGTCGAGCGATGACATCGGTAACCGGATGCAACACTACACGAGCCAAACACACCGTGCATACAAACCTTCGGCATCTGTGTCTTTTCGTCGATAGTAAAATCTGCACCATTCTTGCAAATATCTAAATTAACTTTTGATTTAAAGTTTTTAACCAACTATTGTAACATCTCAGAATGTCTCAAAAGTTGAATCTGTAACCTTTTTATTATTTTTTAATTAACTTATTTTTAAATATTTTTGATAATTTCCAAATTAAAAAATGGAATAAAGTACATTTAACGCCGTCCTATATGGATTACATTCAACTTTTTTATATACCAATTTGTGGAAAAAATGAATCATAAGCCTAAAATTGGCTTAAACTAGCAACCCCAAAAAATCGTAAAAAGTGACATTGGTTTACTGTCTCACCTTGCGCAGAGCAGCAATAACCTTGACTAACACCGGTTACTCTGCTCTGACAACTAAAGCCCTCCGGACAAGCATCGTCTGTCGCAGCGGAATTCAGAGAGCACCGTGTTGGCTGATAGGTGTTTTGCAAACGATGAAGAGCTCTACCGTCCGGACACATGTCTGTAATCATCAGAATAAAATTATTTGAAAAATTCTAATAAAAACCAATTAACGGACTTCCCGAACGGGAAGCGCAGCAATAATAGCGATTGTGTGAAGAGCTAAAGCGACACAAAAAATTCGATGGACACGATCCGGCAATGTTGATAGCGCACTCTTTCGTCGACTCATCCAATGCGTTAATGTAAGCCTTTTCACCCGACGGGCACACATCTGAAAAACAATTAGACTAAAATAAAATAGCAAAACAAATTTTAATAAAATAATTTAAAAACAATTAAAAAAATAAAACAAATTTTTCGATAAATTTCACTACTCAAAAATCTCTACCTGAAGGCGGAGAGCCACAACAAATGTGCTTTGTGCTGAGTGCATCGTATCTGCATTTGTAGTCCAATGGGCAACTGTCCAAAATAGTCGGTGAGCAAATAGCGAGCTCTTTCGTGCTCAAATCTTTGAAAGCCAGTTCGCCCGGAGCGCACGCTTAAAATATTTTAGTCGAAATTCCAAAATACCAACTTCATTGATTTATATAAAAATTTACCCGATGAAGAGCAAAAATTTGTGCATTGATCAAAACTGGCAAAATTGTTCAAATTTCCATTACAGCCGTTAAAACTGAATTTTCCACATTCTTTGGTGACAATGTTGAAGTACCTGTCAAAAAGCAATAAAATCAAAGTAATTAAAAATTCAAATAAATGTGTGCAAGAATATAAACCCTACCATCGTGTAACAGACACCTTCGTACAAACACTGCCCGGTTGCGGTGGAAGTGAGCAAATGTGTGCTTAAAAAGGTAATTAATAAATCGGTGAAAAAAGATTTCGAAAATTTAGTTTAAATTTTGCGAAATATTGATAGTATGTATAAAAATACGTATTTTTACAACCTTTTGTCGGACAACATCGATGGGCCATACTTCCGCTAAAGTTAATGCCGATACACTCGTACGTATCTGGGCATCCAGTTTTCTCGTCCGCATTACACGTCGCAAACTCATTCGATCCTAACTCTCGCAGTGGCTGCCCACCATTCGGACACCCTAGCCAATGGAATGTTCGTTATACTCAATAATTAAAAAAATAAAATAGTCACTATTAAATAAAAAAACCTAAATAATCCAAGAAGTAACATAAGATACCTCCGACTCCGCAAAAATCCTGGCATTCTTCAACGGATTGAAAATTATTGGAATTTCCATCACATCCCTCATACTGAAACGATTCACAGGTTTGTTTGTTTGCATTGAAAAAATATCGGAATGATCTTCCAGAGCCGCACTGAACACCCTTATCAGCGCTCAGTGAACAAGTGTATGCTAAAATAAGTTCCACGTAAAAACTATTTGGTTATGCGTTTGACTACATAACACCAACAAATAGAAAAACCTTTTGTCGGACAACATCCGTGAGCTGTGCCGTCGAAAAAACATTGAAAATTGGGTGGACACGACTTTCCGTTTATTTTCACCGCGCACTGAGAAAATTCGTTATTTGCATCAAGATGTGCTCGTCCTTGAGGACATTTCGGCTCAACTGAACATCAAAGAAGGTAAAACATTTCATTGTTATTTACCAGCAGACGTTTTTTTCTTCATTTTTTATTCTTTCTAAAACTTACGCGCTACATTTCGGCACTTCTGTTGGCATTCCAGTAAGCTGTCAAAATTATTGTCATTACCCTGACAGCCGGTATATTGAAAAAGCTCACACTGACGAGTTGCCGCCTTAAAAACAATAATGTTGCATTAACAAATTAAAGAAAATTTCGTTTTTTTTTCAAGCCTTGGTTTTTGGAAATCGCAAAAAAACAAACACTTACATTGTACCAATAACGCCGCACACTACTTGTACAATCCCCATGACGCTTCGGCTGAGTGCAAATTGACTCTAAATAATAATTACCGATAATTTTGAAATTCCACCGAAAATATAACCAGGCTTACG
Source organism: Deladenus siricidicola (assembly GCA_009724625.1). Classification (NCBI taxonomy): domain Eukaryota; kingdom Metazoa; phylum Nematoda; class Chromadorea; order Rhabditida; family Sphaerulariidae; genus Deladenus; species Deladenus siricidicola. The sequence goes on from SAUE01000237.1 coordinate 19,461, forward strand.
AGCCGTTGGGCAGCAAACTTTATGCGCCGATTCGCAGCTATGTGAGTGTGGACAATCGTTGTTCGTTTCACATCGCTGCCAGTCTTCCCCGATCCTCAACGGATTACCATGCTCACAAACTACTAAAAATTTAAATTAAATCATTGCCGAACAACTAAAATTCTAATTTTGTTAAATATTTAGTATTTAGAATCAATCAAAAAATATTTTCAAAAAATACTTACATTTAGAGCAAAAGTTTTCGCAATCTTGTTTTGTAAAAAAATTGTTGTAATTTCCAAGTCCCGAATACACAAAACTCGAACACTTTCCCTGCTCCGTATCGTAGTAAAACCGACTTACGCTCCTACTAAAAAAATTCAAATTTTAATTTCCTGTTCGTGGTATAATATGTGAAATACACGAATTTATCAAACAAATTAGGCAATCCTCAATACCTGCCAGCAATTGAAATTCCAGCGTCAAACCTATCGCTAGGCGAATACAGAGAATTTCGGCCACCAAAAGCACTACAAATATTTCCTAAAACCAAAGCAAAGTTGACAAATTTTCATAGATTAAAAAAATCGCTCACCAATAGTAGGACAACAATTCTGATGAGAGCCAATCAAAGTGCAGTGAAATTCTGGCCCGCAACTGCCCGTCTGATGGAGACAATTGGAAATTGGCGTTTCATCCAAAAGACTTCCTCGATTACTTTTGCCAAATTGAGTGGGTCCCCGACGACATGCTAAATTTATAATTTAACAAAAATTCATCACATAAAAAATAAACGAAGAATTAAATTTTTTAAAAATAACAATAAAACCTCTTAAACTAAAACTCATCAACAAACATAAAAAATAATTAATTACTGTCACGACAATAACTTTCGCAATGCTCGACCGTGCGGAAATTGTTGGGCGAAACGTTTTCGGTCTGGCTGGGATCCCAGAGAAATTGACTGCACGTTCCCGTCACAGCATTATACCACCAACGAGGCACGGACGGCTCATCACCTTGCTCCATCGGCTGAATGCAAACGAACGCTAAAATCTCCACCACAAATAAACATTTATAAAAGACTAGTTGCAATCAAAAAAAATTCAAAGTAAACGTACCTCGACTATGACAACAAATGCCATCAATAGTCTCGGAATATTCCGGAAAAAATTCGGGTTTCACCTGAATGTATTAAAAAATGTAAATCTTAACACATCAATCTCAAGCAAATAAAAACATTTTCAATATTAAAATTAATTGTTTTTGACAAACAAATGCATATACAGAAACCTGTGGATGTGGTACACAATTATAAATGTCCGCAATGTAAATGTCATCGTTTCCATCCGGATAAATGCACCACGTCGACCCGTCGCCATTATTTGAACGCTCGACTTCACTACTCGCACTGGCGCACAACACGGGCATATACGTGCCTTGCGCCAAAGGATGAGTACTCGGATTTCCGAGAATTGTAGCCGGATTTGGAGCCTCTAAAAAATTTGGAATCATTACGGTACTATTTCGAATAATTAAGAATATTTATAATATTTCATGTGCAAATTGTACGTAATATACATCTAAAAAAATTTAAACCAGCATTATTAAATAAATTAAGTTGTTCGACCTGGATTGTTCGGCTCAGGTAAAGGGCACGCCGGCGGTACGCTACTTGTCACGCAAACAGTCCCATCTCTCGTTTTCGATGGCCTAGACATAAAAAATTCCATCCAAATATAAAGCAATTAGTTAAAAAATGATCACTTTGTACGTACATTGAAAGCGACCGACCTGCTTGTTTAGCAATTATGATTCAAATGCGACTGTTTGCATGACTTACTGTGTGTAATCAGGACACTCACAAACGCCGCCTCTTGAACACCGCGCGCCCGGCCAAACCGCTTCACATTGCAAATCCTCCACACAACCGCTATCGCCCGGATTTACCTCTTCAAAATAACATAATTTAATTTCAGCTGCATCCAATCATTTATCCAATAAACTTACTCGGCCAACAATATCCAGATATGGCGACATATTCCGAAAGACACGTACAAACGCCGTTAAAACAATACATGCCACTCTGGCAGTCGGTGTTATAATTACACATGTCTCCGGTTTTGCTTCCACCTGAATATTTATTTTAAAAACATTGATTTTAATTCATAAATTTAGCAATCCATTTTCGGTGAGCAAATGGATTTGTTTGTAACTTGTTTTATAATTTTTCCGTTTCCGCCTGAAACAGCCTCAAATCAATCAATCTTAAATTTACTCGCACACAACTTGAAAAACTTCTTATCAACCCTTTATGAAAGAAACAAACTTGATCTTTTGAACACTCTCTTATTTGCATCAAGATTATCAATTGCAACGCTATTATGCTCGGTTCTAAGTTCGATACATCCTTGCAATTCACGTGAAAATCTATGAAATTGAGGACACTCATCCAACGTAATCGTTCCATTTCGACATTCCAAAAACGCTCTTTGATCCAAAAGCACTTTATTTGTGCGTTTTTCGCAATGAAAAAATTCATTTTTGATAAAAACTCCAAGCGTGCAAAAGTGGCCAATTGTGAAGAGATTGCAATTTTGACAGCTGTCGCCCTCCGTGCAATATCCCTCCACGTATTGCAACGCTAAATAATTTTAAATAAATTTTCAATTTTTTTCTTTCAAATTTTCAATCATGTGATTATTTACATTTTTCCCTTTACTTATGTTTTGGTTAAAGGCCATATTGCTTGTATTACTCATCATTTTAACTTTACAAAATGGCCATGTCCATTTTATTCGGTAGCAAAATTACGCAATGTTTACTGGTATAGTTCGCCGATCCAAAAGCACTTGATCGCGTGTCACTTGGATTAAAGCAGCTCAACTTTAATTAAATGCGGGATGAATTTTTAATCAAAAGAAAGCTTTTAATCAAAACAGCTCTCAATTTCATTGTCGGCTTTGATAGCAATCACAAATAAAACAATTAATTTGTATTCTAAATATATAAAGCGCACATTCCTAATACACTTTGAATCCACTACCAAATTCACTCCATTCATTCATATTTCATTTACGTGCGATATTTTCGATGTAATTTAATACGGTTTCAAAAGCTCACAAAATTAAAAAATTTTAAATTTATTGATAGCCTTCAAAATACTGCGTTAGGCATTGTAAATTTAAAAAAAATGAAATTGTTATAAAATATGATAATATTAAAAAAATATGAAGCTGACAAACAAATTTTTCATGTTAAACATCTCGCCCAAAACACCAATTTAATGCAAAAATCAGCTACTTTTGGAGCAAACTTGAGCCTTTGAGACCTTATTCATCTAAACTAATTTAAGATTTCAAAATTCAAAAGTTCACATGAAAATGTTTTTCATCTCGAATCACACAAAACAGAAATATTCGAAAAAAATATAAATGAAAAAATATAAAATTTGGCCAATTTTTCAATCATCAAAACCAATTTTTGAAACGCATTTCTATTTTTTTATTTTTAGTCCAAATTATTCGAACATTAAATGTTGCATAAATTAAAAAAAAACAATAAAAAAACTCACAATATAAAAAATAACCTGTAAAAACGATAGCAACGTAGAACGTCATAAACGACGGCTTGTTCTTGTTTAAAAATAAGCTCATTATGCCATCCAAATTGAATCATAACGTCAATAAAATTATCGAAGTGGCATGTCGAGCGGACAACAAAGCTGATTAAAAGTAATTATTTAGCTGGCCAACTTGTCGGATTAAACAGCGATGAGAGATTGGATCAGCGAATTTATAAAATACAATGAAAAAAATCACTCAAAATTATTTTTAGCGAAATTTTCTTCTTTGTATCACTGTTAATGTTAAAAAATTGCTCATTCAATCGCTTAATCTTTCTGTGATTTTTTTCGTATGAAATTTTTTTCGTATAAATGTGATCCAATAAAAATTCATTTTAATTCTAAAGACATTCTGACACACGCGATGCACTCAAAGTTTAAAAATTTTGTAATTTAAAAATTTATAGCTATCAATTCTCTACGCTAACTCTAAGTAAAAAATAATTTTTTCAAGTCAAAAATGTTCCAGTAAAAAATGAAAATATTTAAAATTATTGTAACTTGTGTCAATTTTCTAGCATACTGTGCATTATACATATAAGATCAAATAGCTTCATATAAATAAACTATTTCACAAATTTATATACATACAAGAATTAGGAGGCAAACTAACCACACAAAATACATTCCTTTACACCAACGGTTTCCAATACTAAAATTTGTCGCTCAACGAATAACGGCTATTTGAGTGATCGCTTTTGGCACTATCCGCCCCGCTAGAACGCTTTCGACTGCCTTCTCGAGACAGAATACTACCCAAACGCCGGCGAAGTTTCTTGAACATTTTTCGCGTGCTCTCGCCAAATGACTCCTCGTTTGGCATTTCGCCCTAAAACATTGTTATTATTCTGTGCAAAGTAAAAGAAACTAAAGAAAATTAATGCTTTTTGGATGATCTCAAAAACTTATTAATCAACAAAAAACATACTAATTCCACGTCCACTCTTTCATTATCGTCCACGTCCGACTTCGCGCTAGGCGTCAACTTCCTCGTCTTGTGGGCAGCACGACGCCGATTGTGCTTAAATTCAAAATTATAGATTCTTCCCAATTTTCTTATCACTGTTCAAAAATTAAAAAAACCTCATTCGTGGAACTTCGTACCGAACAATCGTTTTGATGCAACGATGACGATCGATTGGATTCCAAACCATTGTCGCCGACGAATTCTGGCTCAATGCTAGGACTGCGATTCTCCCGTTCCATAAGGTTAACCGCCGACGGGAATTCAGAAGACGGTCGAGAAGGTTCACGTTGATTCTCGTTCGCCATTCGCTCCTTTTCAGCGCATACCTGAATGTTTGTCGTACATTATTACAACCCGTAAAATATCATAAAATTCTGTAATTTTAAAATCTAATTTATAAATAGAAATACCATTTTCAGAGCCTTCTCAAGTTGCAAGTTTTGCAAACGCAATAATTCTAAATCCTGCTTCTGCTGCTCAGTGAGCTCCGATGACTTGCTCACATCCGTCGCCGCGGGCGTCATTGGGGGCGACGGAAGCACGGCGTTTGATGTACTTGGTACGGTAATTGCGGATGGCACGGCGCTTGCGGTTGGCACAACAGTTGGGATTGGTGCGGCGGTCATGACTGGGGCGGCGGTTACGGCTGGAGCGACAGTCATGGCTGGGGCGGATGTCACGGCTGGCGCGACCGTCATGGCTGGGGCGGCGGTCATGGCTGGCGCGGTGATCACTGCTGGCGCGGTGATCATTGCTGGCGCGACAGTCACGGCTGGGGCGGATGTCACGGCTGGCGCGACTATCATGACTGGCGCAGTGGTCATGGCTGGTGTAGTGGTCTGGACGGGCGCAACGCTCGGCTTCTCGACTTTTTTCGCTGATTTTTCCAGCCTGGATTTCTTCTTTTTGGTGGTACTTGATGACGAATTTTCTGGGGTTTTTGACTTAGGCCTTTTATTAATACCGCCGGGAAACCACTCTTTTATCTAAAATTTTACTATCTTTCTAATAAAATTTTACAAATACAAAAATAAAAACCTACGTCCATACCGCAATCAATAACGGGCTCTTGTAGCTTTGGCAAACTTTTTTGCGATTTTTTAAATTTCGTTATCGGTTTCTTCTTAAGTGGTCGCGGTGGTGGAGCTGGCTTCGGACGAGGTACTTTTTTACGACAGCGTTGTGTAATACCGAAAAATAAGCATAACGACAGAAAAATTATTCCTATGGACCTAAAATGAGAAAAAAAAGTATTAATACACAACAGGTCAGGCGGAAGTAAACATTTCCAATTTGGAATCCCGACGTTCAAATATCGTCGGAATTTCGAATTTTTAAAAACAGTAAAAAAATTTTCTCGTTGCTTGCTTGAATGGGGAGTAGTGAAAAAAAGAATTCGGAATTCTGAGGCAAGTGACCGGAATTCCTAATTTCGGAAGTCGGCCGAATCCCCGCATATTATATAGACAGAAGTGTGTGCCATGTGCATCCGATATTTTCCACCGCCAAAATCATTTTTCAACAGTTTTTGCGCAGAATTTACTTTTAAAATTAAACCAATCCCCTTCTCCAATTGTAATAACCAGTAAAATAATTGTTGCTAAAACCTACATTATCGCAGCAATTAGTGCCACTCTCCATATTTGTGTCTTTTCAATTTCCAGAAAAAGGGATTGAAACATATCCACTTAGAGAGCCGTCCGCTAGGAATACCTTGCAAAAATAAGTCTTCATTCTAATCGATTTCTTCCTACACAAATTGTCACG
>SAUE01000237.1:35497-58942 GCA_009724625.1 Deladenus siricidicola
GAGAAGAATTGATTTTGTGAAATTTGGCGTTTTGCCTTTTTGCGAAACGCACAAATTTAAATTGATTTTGAAGGAAGTTTTTGAATTAGGGATAATACGCGATTCCGTTCACGACAACATACATATAGAGATTTTTCACAGAATTTTTATCGAAAATGATGACAAAATGCCAAAACGTTCAGACTATGAAATTTATTTTGATAATTGACGACGATAATTTTTGGAAAAAACTGTTCACTTCGTTGAGCGCCGTGTGCAATTGTCGCAACTGGGAATTTATATGGACTGACTACTAACGTTTATCTAGACAGGGTTTGCTCGCGATTCCGATCGGAAACACTGGGAAATGGCATGCTTTAGGATTTTCATATATATTAATACACGTGTTACAACACTATATCATCAAATTTCAGTTTTATTTTCATAAAAACTTATTTCGACTTTATTTACTTTTATTTTATTTACTTTTACTTTAGGAAATTTCGAATGGAACTATACTGATATGTGCTCTAATCGCGTTTGTGGTTGTTGTATTGATCACGGTTCTATGCGTATACTACTTTGTCTATTATCGGAAGGAGGGACCGACGAAAATCCACATCATGCACAATTACGAGTACCAAAAACAATTGGATAATTTCGTCGAGACGGGCGGTCAGCCGAATCCGGTTCGAGAGCAAACGACTAAGGTGGCTGTAGCAAATGACTAATTTTAAAATTTGAGATATCATAAACTAATTTGAGCTACATTTTGAATCCACTTAATAACACATAACACTGGCTATATAATTTATCAATAATTTATCAAGTTTGATTTTGGTTATTCTGTAACTAGGTAATTTGCTCGTATGAGTAACAAGTTGTTACTAACAACACGTAATTTTAGAAAAATTGATTAATATTATTTGTGATAACGATTTTTTTATTTCCTTATCTGGGTTATAATGAAATTCCCTCAAAGATTATATTATGATACATCGGTTTTCAAACGTTTCTTGAACTGATTCTGGCTGCAGTTCAAATATTTTATTTTCTGGTTTTACTTCAAGCATATTGATTGCCCAAATTAAAAGAATTATTTAAATGATCATAATTTTTGGGAATTTTATATTAAAAAATGTGTTCGAAGTGATTCAAATATGAGGAATTGAGGGATATCTTTTTAATATTTTTAATGGGGTATTAACTGCGCAATTATGGTTTCGAATATTTCGATTAATTTTCGGCTAACAGGAAATGGACTTTATTTTTTGACTTTGAAATTTTTTTTAATGTTTGTTTGATTGATGTATGTGATTTTTTAATATAAAAAAAACACATAAAAAGTTTTATTCGAATAAATTAACGTGAATGGAAAATGCACAGCTCGAGCTTGTGAATTTAAACTTGTGAACTCGAGTTAGCGAGAAAATCGCATAGAGGTCACATTTAAAAAATATATAATACTAACAATCACATTTTCGATTTCACAGGCCAAATTTTTCAAGGCTTTTCTTTGAGAAGATGAAAAAGAAACAAATTAATGAAGAATTTGATGTTAGAGAAAAGGACGGCTTCAGTGTTTCCAAAGATAAACAATTTAACTGAAAATAATAAAAATGAATTTTAATTATCAAAATAAAAAAGGAAAAGGTGAAAATTTAATTAAAGTTTAAAGTGAAAGTTAAAAATCGAGCTTACTTTTGCCCAGTGTTTCCGTTTCAGTGAAATACATATTTCATGAAATGTGGCTGAAATGCCCTCTCCTTTTACGGTGGAAGTTGAAATATAAAATGAAATAATTTCATTTTCAATGATTCAAAAGAAATGGCAGTGAAATCATTTCATCTCGAAGAAGTCAAAATACCGAAATATTGTCTTTTTAAAGAGACAATCTTGCTTAAAAGCGTTGAGATTTTCCACCCGAATTTTTAGATGGGACGATTTGAACAAAATCGATATGCAATTCGCAAACACTAAAGCCAGTAAGTGAGTAAAACGAAAAATTTGGAATAAAAATGTTTCAACGCATGTTTTTACCGTCAAATTATAAAGATGCGACAAAATCAATGCGAAATTCGAGATCAGCACCCTCAAAAACCCGCCTTCCAATCTAATTCGGATTGAAAAAGTCGATTTTTTCAGTTTTGCGATTACTGTACTTATATACCGTCGCCAAGCGATACAATTTTGTAGGATACATGAATACGACAAAAAAAAGAAAACGGTTAAAACTTTATTGAAAACTTTACTTTTTTATTAAAAGATAAACTTTTCACTTACCCCTATTTTGGAAACACTGGACGACTTTAAAAAATAAAAAATGTTGAAGGGGAATGTTAATTTACACAAGCAAAGCCTGTCAATATGCAGTGAACACGAATGGATCCATTTTTATGGCAGACTTGCCAATTTGGCTAAGGCACTTTTTTCAGTTAATTTGGGTAAGACACTTTTGACTCTTAGGTTAAACTCAAGCAAGGCTGAGCCCAGAGGCAACATCCAAATGAAAAATTTCAATTTTTTAATTGGATGTTGCCTCCTGAAAAAAGTTTCATTTAAAAATTTCAATTTTTTCTCTGGTAAAATAATATAAAAAATTCACAATCAGCATGAAAAAGGGCCAGAAAATACATTTCGTTTTCGAAAACGTCTGTCATTGCCGAATTTCCAAATACTAAAGAAAGGATCACGTTTGGAGGATTGCTTATGCTATAGTTAGCCAAAAGTCTATATCTTTAGCTATATCTTCATGTATGTATCAAAGTGAACGGGGCTTTGTGGTGCGGAATTCCCATCGACGCAGCCGATATGTCTATCTGATTGCCTGTGCTGTTATTATTCGCATCTGTTTTCAATGGGTTGCCGCCGTTCGCAGTTGTGTTCATCGGCGTCGCCCCACTCGAAAAGTGCAATTGATAGGGCAACGCACCAGTGTTCATTTGAAACTGTGCAGTCATCGGGCTGTTCAGCGCTGTTGCGGGGAGTGAAAGCAATGGTGGTGGATAAAATTGTCCTTTGCCGCCGTTGGCAAACATTGCCGCTTGCTGTTGCTGTTGTTGAAGGTTTATAAATGCGGCTGTATTGATCGTCTGCATTGTGGCTATTGAGCCATTTGCGTCAACGAAGAATGGGATCTAAAATTTGGACAAGAAATTATTACAAATAAAATACATACATACAGTAGTTTACGGTACAGTATTACTTGCACCCACACATACGGAATTCATGCATACGGTATCTCAATAAGAGTACTGAAACCTGTTGGAATTGAGCATTCGATTGAAACTGCTCTGAAGAGCCGATCATCGCAGGACCGTTATGTGGCAAACCCGTAACTGGATTTAGCGGAGGAGGAATTGAAGCTATGGTCGGAAAGCAGAAGTTTCCAGCCGCGTTAGCTACACTCGTGCTCAATCCATTCGACGTAGTCGAGCTTACTGGGGAGTTATAGATAACGTTTGTGGGCATTGTGTTTGCACTCAGCGACGTCGCTCCTCCCCCATTAAATTGTTGTGATTGCGCTGTTTGCGAATTGGGTGGAATTTGAGAAGTGATCAATGGCGAGAAATTTTGCGGAATAGGCGGGCGGAACATTGGCTGAGCGCTGCCAAATGGCACGAAGTTATTTGGCATCATCCCTTAAAATAGTTTTTTTGCTTTAAAATACTGACTAATTTTTCATGTACTATATTAACTAGGTAATATGTATCGTAATATTTAAAAAACATTGCAAGTTAGCATTCAAAAACCATAAATCTTACCCATATGAATGATATTCGGCGGCAATGACGTTGGAGTTGGTGGAAGCGTCATGGAAGTTGGCGACCCCTGTGGCTGGAAGGCAGACGTATTCAACAAAATGTTCATGTCCTCAGGACTACACTGGAACACTTCGATATATCTAAAAATAAATATTATTAATACTTCAAATTTTTAGAGATATTTAGAAAGCACCGTTTTTTCTTGCCCAACTCCATGTACTTGTTATGCATGGATTGAGCGGTGGAGGCCGCCGAGATTTCGGAGTCCATTTGAATAAACGCTTCACCACTGGGGTGACCTTGATTGTTGTAGATCATATGGACACCCTTAAATAATAATTTTTGGAAATTATTACATTATTACATTTTTTATAATTGGAAGACATATATTATTTCCTAAAATTTTATTTCCTATTTATCAGGAAACATAAACTTTACTTAAAAATTTCAATTAATTGTACCTGAAAAACGATATTTCGTGCGTGAACGCCAAGAAAATCTACGACTTGTTGAACCTGTGCTTCATACGGTAGACCACGTAAACGAATACAGTCCTTTCTCAAAATTCCATTCACTATTCCAGTTATCTAAATAATACATTTTTATATTACTTTTTACAATAAATTTTATATTGATTAGTAAAATTTTAAGATAAATTGACTAGACATTTTCAACATACATAAATCAATAGCATAGCTAACCTGTTGCTGTGGTGACTTCAGCGTGCGATTGAAAAGCTGCTGGACTTCGGCTTGGGTGGTGCGGAAAAGTTCGACGTACCGCGTCCCAATACGGTGCTTATGCTTGGCGAGGGCGCGGCGGCCGGCTGCCTCATTGGCGAAGAGAACGAACGCGTCGCCGGACGGTCGTCCATCCGGACGATTTACGAACAAAATCCCTCCACTTTCGACAATTCCACTTTCGCCCTGCTCTTCATCCGACGAGGGTGCAAAAAATTCACGCTAAAATCATTTTTAAATTAAAATACATCATAAGGCAACGTTCATAATTTTTATATTATCCCGCAATTTTTAAAAAAATTCTCCGACGCTATTAGCTAACTTTGTTGATTTAGTGTGTCAAAATTTTTAGAAGTAGCCCTGTTTTAAATAACCCATTCAAAAATCTTCAAGAAATAGAAACACTGGTATCTACATACATATGTATGTAGCTATTTCATTTTTTTAAATGAGATTCGCCGGTAACCGCAGTATTTTCATAAACAAGAAAAAAATTCAAAATATTTTTAAATATTATTAATTTTATCAAAATAATGTAAATATTTTCAATTAAAGTCAGTACTATAATAGTAAAAAAACTACAATTTGCTGTTCGGTGGTCTGAAAGGGAAGTCCACGCATTCGTATTATCATTGCCGCGTCGCGGCTCACGAAGCGAACCGCCTCCGCGTCAGCGCCTAAACATTCGCCGGTAACCGCAGTATTATATGTGATGTCCATTGCACCGTAATTTTTCAAATATTTTTAAAAAATTTTGTGTTAATTTATTTTTGTAGCGTAAATAGAAATGTAAATATATAGGAATGACTAGCTTTCAATGACTAGAAAATTGACTAGAGTAATAAAATAGATATGTATTTTCCTAATTAACAACACTGTATAAGCTAGCGCAAAGTATTCGTCGATGAAAAGAAATACCAATTTGTACTTCGTAATACAGTTTAGTATATTGGCAAAAAATCAATGATTACAGTTGCGTGTGACAATGGCTATTATGCTAGTTTGTCTACGGTATGTGAGTGGAATTAGAAGTAAAAATAAATGTAGAGTTGCAAATCGTAATATTCGCGCTACTTTAAAATGGCACAGTATCGACAATACCAATAATTAAGAATTAAGGAAGTGTTGAGCTCACTGATAATCAACCGAAAAAATAAATAATAAAATAATAAAATTTGAAGGAAAAAGGCGAAGAGAACGTCCCAAATCGAATTGAGCGAATGGTTTGAGTGGCGGTTAGTTTTTCTCACTTTTTTTCCATTCCTGGTATTGAATATTGATGTGACGTGGACTATTAATATCAAATAGTATTACGGAATTATAGAATATATATGGAAAATTTCAATATTTACAAAAAAGAAGATTTTTTCGCTTGAGCCAAAAACAGAAGCAAAATTGAATAAATAAAAACAGGCGGCCGCTCGCTATTCTTCTTTCTGACAGCAGCAGCCAGCGATGCTTGCTGCTGCTACTACTGATGGCTGTAATGTGTTCTATCGCTATAGCTGTGGCACATGGATGGCTTTTTCGCTTTGCTTTGGTGCGACCGAGCAGGTATATTTATTAGCTTTGGCTATTACTATTTTTTGTAAAAGCTCGCCGAATCATTTACAGAAAAAAAGGCAACCTATGCGGAAACGCCGTTTTTATGTATAAATCTAGAGAGATGTGTAGTGGAATGAGAAGAAAAGAAAACACTGTAAAAGTTGGGGAACTCTAACGATGCTGTATTGTAGTGGGTTAGTCGATAAGTGTCAGAAAAAAAGTAAAAGTAACAGGTAGGACGAGATCAGAAAGAGAAAGAGAAAGAAAAAATAGTTAAAGATTGTGAGTAAAAGAGAGAAAGAGAGATGTTTAGAGAAAAGGCAAGAAAAGACACTGAATCAATAATAAAATGTATGGATTTTCGAGAATCGACGAGAAGTATTTGTGTGGGAAAATTGCAAAATACATAAAAAAAACCATTTAGAGATACATATCCATAAATTCCATGACAAACTTTAATGGACATTCCACCAAATCTTTTAATTTTACAAAATTTATTAAAAAATGTCAATGAGTTTTGTTGTGTAATTTTTGAAAAACTTTCGCACAAATTCAATGAAAAGTTGGAAAACAGAAATATTATATGAAAAATTCATTTTCAGACGATAAACAAACAACACCTTTTACTAAAAAAATTCACGCGTTAAGCTTGTTATTATAAAAATTTGTTTTAATTTATACACTAAATCTAAATTTTTCGAGAAAATATGTTAAAGATTTCTTCAGTTTTTTTGCATAATTGAAAGTTTTATAGATTGAAATTGATTAAAATTAAGAATTGTATAGCAAAAAATTACCGCAATCTACAACAATAATTAATGCATACTAATACTTTTTTTAAGTATATGGGCTGAAAATGCAAACTTCTTAACAACTTTATGTAGAACAGTGTGGGACGTATATATGTAGAACAGGGAGTGTGAATGTAACAAAGATGAATGTCATGTTTTTGCATAATTAAAAAAAGCACGTTTAAACTTATTCGAAAATTGTCAAAAATAATCCAACTTTTACGAAAAACACAGGAGAAATGTGTTCAACAAAAATTTTTCAGTATGACATACGTATGTATACAAGTAATTTTTCATGATATGTACATTTACGTGTGTATTAATAAAAAGTTGTAAATGTGTATATATGTGTTTTAAATGTGTATGTATTGTAACTTGTATGCAGTGGAAGGTCCAACAAAAATTTTTCGTGGTAAAAGCCAAAAATTGAAAATTTTCAAACGCTCATATTTTTGTTTACAAAGAACGAGGGTCAACGTTAATGACGTTTTTGGAACGCGTTCGACAGACTCTTGACTTTGGCATTAAAAAATCCTTTAAAAATTTGAAACTTTCAAAAAACATTTCTCCGTGAAGGTAGCTACTACCCCCCCCCCTTTAGGCACATATAGGTATCTCAAAAAAAATTTTTAGCTATAAAAAAATTTCGTTTTCTATAAAATATTTAAAACAAAAATAATGTGTTCTATAATGTTCAAAATTAAGTTTTTTTTCAAACGAAAGACATGGAAATCCTTTTTGGAAAAAAAATTGGCGCTTAATCGATTACAAAAAAAAATACAAAAAGGTAGCACCTGTAAAAAAGAAATTTTATTTGTACTTTTTTGCGCGTATGTACAAAATGATTTAGTGAAGATTTTCTCGTGTAGGTAATTCAATACTTTTCATTCCAAAAAGCTCCCACCACAAAGAAGAAAATGCAAAATATGCTAATAGAATAATGGAATGATGTGGGAACGTAGAATTTCAGTGATAAATCATTTTCGAAAGTCAAACTTTGTAGCCAAGTGAGTTAATCAAAACCATACTTTCAGACTTATGAGTTTTAATCAATATTATATATTTATTTTTATTATTTACATAAACTAAGCTGTTGACGTTTCAGTTTCGTAAACAGATTATCAAAATATCAAAATTCACATGTAATTTTTTTTGTATTTTTCTACATTTATGTACTGCTTTTTTCCAAAAAACTGATATTTTTTGGCAAGATTGAATTTTTTAATTGTTAATAACTTTCAAAAATTGGTTATAAAATTGGCAGAAAAGCTCACCGACGGCGACTTTCATAAACTCTTCGCCGGTGCCGCGGTAGACCTCGATGTAGCGACTGTGAAGAAATTTGCGATTGCGCCGTAAAGCCAATTCGCGTTGTTTTGAAGACTCGAAGCGAACTAACGCCTCTCCATTCCGTCTGCCCTCAGCGCTGAGACACAGTGCGATTCCGCCTCTGAATCGGAATGATATGTAAATCAGCAAACATTTCTCCCAGAAAGTACTGTATACTTACGGTGCAATGTTAAGACCGACAAAAAAGAAAGCGATGTCTTGATCAGAGGCTTGCCATGGAAGTCCACGAGCTCGAACGATTAGTGACGAATCCACGTACGTATCGCAGCTAAAGCAATTTTTTGATAAAAATTTCGCACATTTTTCATTGACAAAATCACTATGCCAAACTTTGGTCCAACACTTTTGACTTCCAACATTACATATTCATGTGTATAACGCAATTGATTATGTTAATACATAAGAGACAAAGTAAAAAATTTCATACTTTATTTTTTTAATACAATATTACAATCGGGATAAATTTTTTTGTAAAAATAAATTAAGAATTACTTATAACGTGACAATTTGTTACCATGTAACAAGTCGTAAAAAGTTATGCAAACAAATTCTTAAGTGCTCAAATTTTTCTTCCCTTTTTTGTAAAAAAATTTGACTTTTCTCGTATTTCTCCATTTGAATTTTGTCTCAATAAAAAAATTGGCCGATAAAAATGGACAAATCGATTTAATTTTACAAAAAAAATTTTCTCCGATGGGACCAATGAAATTGGGTTAAAAATATTTTCTCGTATTAAAAAAGAAAACAAAATATCTTTGAAAAATAAATTAATTTTTTGTGGTTAAAATAATATTTACATAGACTCATTTGACATGATAGCTATTGTTTACGGTAACTATTACGGTAACTATTGGATTGATTCAATATATACAGTAGATGGGCACTTGCACTAAAATTTCAAGTCTACCGTAGCTCCTTCAAAAGTTTACCAAACAGCCGAAGTGTAGCTTTGATTGATTTTCTCCATCCTTCGCACCAATAACTCCAAGTTTTCTTGGGCAATTGTTTTGATGACGGATTGGAGACGTCGCTCTAGACATTCGGCAACACAACTTGCAGATTCAATTTCCATCTCCGACGAAGCGGTATCGCTGCCCAATGACTGGGGCGTGACTGGCACAAAACACCGAAAAAGTTCCGGCATCTTGTGGCGAATGTTTGATGCGTCGCTTTCACTTTTCTCAAGCGGAGCGAATTTTATCGCCGCCAGGGCTTCGGCGCCGGCGAAAAGTGGATAAAGCGTTTGGCGAATGTCGTCGCTCGTAGTGACGAGAACCACGCCCGGCGCGCGCACTTCGCCAATCTGGTGCTCGGTGCCCGCGAATGAACCACATACGCTTTGTGAGATCTATAATCACATATTTCAAAAATTTGCATTTCGGCAAAAATGAAATTGAGAATGGCAAAATTAATTCAATTTCACTTTCGTGGACGTTACACAATTAAATGTTTTAAGGGGGACTTTTTCTTTGACAATTTTACTCATTTACTTTTTTTGTTTTAAATTTTATTTTGCTTTTCATCTGAGAATGGTTTCGTCATGCTGTTTTCTAAACTAATCTATATCATCCTATTCAAAAAGTAATTTAAAAAAATTCTCCGCGTTCCCCCGATTTTTATTGACCTTGGAAGTGGAAGTAGGAAATTGAATAGAAAAAACAGGACGCCAAATTGATTTGTTCCAAAATCAACGTGACCTTCGAGAACATATTTTGGAGAATTTTTGAGCGTAAAATAAAATAAAAATTCGAACTTCATTAAAAACAAATACATTCATACAATACTGTTCTTGCATAAGTTTGAACATTATTTTATCCACACCCACACACAAACACACACACATACATACTTGTATGTGAATAATATACATATACGATATAAGTATATGGTGTTCGGAAAATTTTTGCCGTTTTCTAAATAATTACGAAACATCTAATAGGACTGACCTACGGTAAGTTAACCTGAAGTTAACCTGAAATAAGTAAACTGAACGGGTAAGTTAACCTGAAATATCATAGACACTTTTCAAGTAAAACCAAATTACATACATATTGCAATAGAATATAACGCTTTGAAATTTTTTTATGTTTTAAAAAAAAGGTAAGAACTTCCAAATAACCCATTACAACCTCTTTCACTTTCGTGTTCATTTTAAAATTCGCTTACGTTTGTAAGTTCGGCCGCCAAATTTTCAATCGGAATGTCGACGATATTGATGTCGACTACCGGTAGTTCCGTTTGATTGGAGGAAGAGGAAATAAGTCGTTCCACTATGGCAAATGCAGCCCGGATAGATGTGGGTGGTGGTGAGGATCGTGATGACGAAAATGAGTCTCTAGTGCCTCTAGCCGACGAATGTTGGCCGTTGGGCGGATGCTGCGAAGAGGACGGTGACGGCGATGCAGATAGTGAAATCGGTGACGCACCAATGGCTGAGTCGAGATTCGATGAAGTCGACGCGGTTGAGGAGGCGGTTGACGCTGCCGGCGAAGAGGCAACCATACCGCGTTCCGACGTTCCACTTCTCGCAAACGTCGAAGAAGACAATTTTTGGGTCCCGTCATTCAGCGAGCTCAAAGAACTACCCAGTCCCATACTACCGGACGAGGAAGATGAAGAAGCCGATATAGCTTGCAGAGCCATGGCAACAAATCGAACTGAAGGGGCAGCCACGTCGCGAAGCTCCCCGACGACCTGGGAGGACGTGGTGTCCATTGTTACGCGGTTAAAATATCTTAAAATATGTATGTAGAAGAATAAGACCAGAAATTGATGACTGAAGAATGTCAGTTTCTAAATGTTTATCCAGTCCTGAAATGGGTGGAAATTAGAGGCCGGACTAATACCGAAATCGTTATACATATATGTATAAAATATAAAAACATAATAGAAGACAGTAATCAATTTTGTACAGTAATCAATTTTGTCTTGACATAAAACCAAAATAGTTTATGCACGTGATTCATACATGTATATAAACCAGTTTTTGGTATATTTTGAATATATCTTGATGTTACAAATAAAAAATAGTTCGCGAAAAATATCAAAGGCTATGTGAAGAACAAACATTCATTAAAATCATCATCGCACTTTTGTCCACGGTTTCACCTTATTGTCATTATTGTATTCTTTGAAAGGTGAAATATTTATAAACATATATGCGATGATTTTAATAAGCATATCTAATTAGTTTTCTTTTTTTTTGCATTCTAAAAGTAGACTATATGTATGTATGTATATAAAAAAATAAAGGTGGTAAGCGGAACACACGTGTTTCCAACGACATTTCAAAAAATATAAATTTACAAAAACAATCGGAACTGTTCGGAATGGCGAGATTTGTACATCCGATAATAAAACGGAAAATTAAGAAACGATACACAAAGAATACTGTGTTTTGTTTTATTTGTGATAATGATAATAAGATATGTAGACCAAGTTTCACTATTAATTCCCTCAACGTCTGTAACAATACATATTCGATGGTGGTGTATGTAGATTTACAATATTTCCAATGAAAAATTTTTGAATGTTTCAAACCGTGATGAAAACGCCAACTGAAAGTGTTGGCGTTTCGCATATTTGCTACGTGAAAAGATGATTTTGTGAAAATTAGTGTTGCGTTCTCGCTTATTCTATACGCCCTTTATCCGCCACTCATTATTTTTCTTCGAAATTCGGCGAATTGCACAAAAGACCAATATAAGAAAATATTAAAATTTTGAGAACAACAAAATTTGAATGGATTGAAAAATAAAAGATGAAAATATTCATCGAAATGATTCCACAAAACTCCTCTCCACGGATAAAATAATGGGTGATTTAGAGAATGAGTAGCCGAATTTCAAAATATTTTGCACGTCATATTTCTCATAACTTATTATCTTAATTTCTGTTTTTCCCTATTTACGCATAAACTAATAAAACTAATTACAAAATATTTGAATTTAAGAAGCACTAAAAAGTTGGATTCTTGTAAATTACAAGAACAAATATATAGAGTAAATATTCGAGAATGAATTAGATCAGGGAATAAAGAAAAAATTTCATAAAATCTAAGGTTTTCTAGGACGCCTTTTCACTATTGCTTTTTTTCTTCTCACTATTTCTACGGGACGGAGAGGGGGGCATTTACCGGTGAAACGTCCCGTCCGTACAAAAAAATGTTGCGCAGCACGCTCATTCAAATTCATCTTCACTACTCGCATACATAAACACTTACCTTACACACGGGAGAAGAAAGACAACGCGATAATTCGTCCTTGTGAGCATAATAATAAACAAAAAAAGAGTGAGCACTACGCACAGACAGATAAATGAAATCATCGTCGGACACAAGGGGTGATGCAAAGAGTTTACAAAAAAAGAAACAATACATGTATATTCGTTTTTTCGAGTTCTTTTTATAAAATCAAGGTGGTACGAAGGGGGGGGGGGGAAGAAAGGAGAGATGCAAATGATAGACGAGAGGAAAATGCGAGATTAAAAACTGCATAAGAATGTGAAGGACAAAAGTGAGAGCGATGAGACGTAAAGCAAGTGAAGTGAATTTTGAAACACTTTGTAAAATACTCGCCAATAGCTCCAAATTCGTGGGCGTATGTAAAGTACGCATTAATTCCAGCGCTTTTTTGGTGCCATAAACATTATTACAAGCAAATCTGTGGGATCCGTTGTCCAGCCGCTAGTTTCGGACTTGTGGATATAAGACGAGCAAATTTTCAAAACTCGGATTTCATTATCACATAATATTTCAAAATTTAATTTTTTGAGACTCATTAACCCCATTTCAAATTATATTCAGTGTTTCTAAATGAAGTGAGTTTTCGGTATACCGACATTTGAGGACGTGACGTTTGGGGATTTCTTTTGATTATGTAAAAAATTATTATGTGAAGAATTTTCAAGTGTTTTAATTTAAAATTAACAAGTGAGTGCGTTTTATTGATTTTTTGAACATTTTTATTTTAAAATGTTACATTTTATTTTACTGCGTACAAGCGTTATAAATTGAAATAGGCCTGTAGCACAGTTAACTGAACTCAATTTGAGTCAAATTGGCGGATTAAAATTGAATCTCCATCTTGCTAATTTGACCCATTCTTAGATCTTTGTGGATACAAAAAGGATTCAGGTTATAAGAAATTTATAACATTACCAAACTAACATTTGAAAGTATTTTTGCAAATATTTTATTATAACGAATTCAAAAATATGATCGTCACTTTTCACTGTGAAGTAAAATGGCAAAAACTCTAGTTTTCGTTTTGTAAAGCGAAATCTAATTTGCTTAAAAATGGTGCAAAAAATATTTCGGATCAAAAAAATCCAAATTTAATTAAAATCAAACTCATATAATAAAGCTTAATAATTTAATCTGTGAGAAATTAAACATTTTTAAATTTGTTTATGAGACATTTTGACTTGTAAAATTCCAAAAACGTTCGCAGATGTATTTTTGCCGAGAATCCCCAAAACCAGATTTGTATTTAATACATAAAAAAGCGAAAGTTGTAACAACATTTATATTTTTAATACGCCGATAACAATAACAGTTAAAAATAGCAAATTGAATTTACGATTCATTGTCGCTTTCCTCATCGTCGTCCTGTGTGATTTGGAAGTAGCGAAGCTCGTATGTGTCCTTGGAGCTGGCGACCACACGCAGCCAATCTCTGAGACCGTTGCTCTTCAAGTACTTCTTGGTGAGGTACTTCAAATATCGCTTCGAGAACGCCTTCTCGGAGGAGACGGTGATTTTTGTCTTGGATGCCTCAACCTTCACACCGTTGGCTTCCAGTTGCTTCGTCTTTCCCTCGACCTTGATGCGGTCGTTGAGGAAGGTCTCCTAAAATGGGACTTATTAGGGAAGTTAACCCTAAGCCCGTATTAAGAGCCATTCGCATCCTTAATTTAAGAATTAGTATAGAAAAAACATTAAAATGACCAATATTTCAGCCAAATAAAAAAATCGAGCTCATAAATATTTTTTTAAATTACGCCAATAGCTGTAAAAAAAGTTCAATCAAAGTTCGTTTTCCCTGACCAAATTTGTAAAAGTCAATAATTCATGAATATTTTGAGATTTTCAGAATAGTTTTTTTTAGGAAAACCATATAAGATTACCTTTAGTAATGTTTTGGAGAAAAATAAAAATTTTGGTCATGAATAACTGAAGTACCGCATATTTAAATTTATGTCCCCTAAAAATCCTGTTTTCATTTTTATTGCATATAGTCGGAATTTTTATTTTTTACGCGCATACCAGGAAAGATTTAAAAACGATGTCTCGAGCGGAATTTTATTTTGAATGAAATTGACATGAATTCAATTTCATTCAAAATAAAAGAAATTCAAATTCAATTTGAAATTTTTGCGTGTCAAGTGTAGCACTAGCGGGCTGGCACGACTCCGTTCGCGACATCAAGTTGCCCGTTGTGAAGAAAAATTGCAAATTTTCAAGTAAAATCTTAAATTGTGTTCAAAATATCACAGAAAACAAAACGCCAAAATGTCGCGTCGAGACAGTTGATTTCAGGTACGTGCGTAAAAAAAATTCCGACTATACTTGCAATTAAGTTTTTGCAGCCCTATATTTGGGATTGTCAATAGATGTTCACCATATCAAACGTAAAAATACACAACACTTACAAAGTTTTGCGTCTTGAGAATGCCATCCTCCGCCGGATTTTTGCATTCGATGAAGAACTTGAGGACCTGCTTCTTCTTCTTTCCGCCCTGCGATTTCTTCTTTGGCTGTGCCTTCTTGACAGTTGGCTTCTGCACCTTCGTTACCGCCATTTCTCTAAAATAAACTTGTAAATAAATATGCTCATAGTAATAGAGAAAAATCCCAACTTTTAAGAACCATTATTCATGCCTCACGCGATTATAGGGATCAGACATACCAGTTTTCAATTAAAGTGTCCCTGATGGGAAGAAGTTTGAAAACTTCCATCGTCTTTTTTGGGGTGGAGTTGTGCAAAACGCTGAACAAAATGTAATAAAGGAGGGGGCACAAGGGCATTCAAGAGCAGATCTGGTAGGTGAATCGAAGAAATTTTAACATTTAGAGGGGGGAACCTGACAAACAAGATCTCAGTTGCTGTCGACGACGAAAAACAACAAAAAATTTTGAGTAACGAAGAGAGAAATTTTCTTTTGCGAAAGTTTGTCTACTGTAATCTTTTTGACAATCATGGGCGCAAATTTAAAAATGATTTATCTGCAAGAATTGTCAATGTTGGTTTCGCTTATAAAATTCTCAAATCAAAGATTTTCTATGAGCACCTCGAAGCGAGCTTTGGATGTGATGAGAAACGTTCGAAGCATGTTTTTAGACCACTAAATTTTGCCCTAATCCCCGAAATGTCACTAATGATTGTCCTCTTAAAACTTGAAAAAGTTATTTCTAAGGAAAAATTTATTGGAGCGCAAAAATTTGGTACAAGTGGAGTAGCTCCACCACACAAAACCATCTTAATTGATATCAAAATGGTTTAGAAAGCTGCGCAATAAAAGTATAACGCTATTATAGGACCCGGAAAGACGATTTGATAAGATTTCACTATAATTATTATTCCCGTTTTTTCCATCATTTTTTGAGCAATATTTTCAATTTTTTTCGTTTTGTCCAAGAATAAAGTCCAAATTTCAAAAGCAAGCTAACATTTCCATCCCAGTTTGCAAAAAAGTCTTGCTTTGCAACTTGTAATTGCATGTGTTTTTGATTCAGTCTCGTTTATTCGTCTTCAGGGAGTGGTCGGGTCCGTTCTCGTCAGTGATCAGGTATGAGATATTTTAGTTTTACGAACTCCTCGTTCTTATAACATTATTTTTGATAATTTCTCAGTCAAATCCGACAGTTTGTAAAATATAACCAATACTGGTGTGATAAATGTGAACGATTTGAGTTTTTAAGCGTGAAATGCTGAAGGTTAGGATTTTGTATAAATAGGAGATCGGATTTTTTTATGACATTAAAAACAACTAATGTTCTTTCCGGTCTGCTATTTTTGCTGCATCGTTACTTTCTGGACATTTCACGCATAAAAACTGTTGAAAAAGTCACTTTGGGGTGGTGGAGCTAAACTCCACTTGTTCCCATATAGTTGATATGTAAGGCGATAGCACTCTCGAAAAGCTAATTTTCAGTATGTTCCCCTTTTGTAATCAAGATTTACAGGTTGGGGGCGTATCGAAATGAAGACATTAAAAGTTCGTAAAAGAAACTTTTTTAAACATTTATCTACGCCAATATTTTAGTTAAACATTTATTGCGACATAAAAATGGCTGACAAAAAAGAAAATTAAAAATTATTTATAAATAAAATTTTCATTTTTTTGAGATTTCAGACAACTTTTATGTCATTTTCATCTTGGAGTTAACGCTACACCACACCATTTAATACTCAAATTTTTCTTCGTTTCGGGACTTTTAAAGTTTCCATAAACAAAAACAAAGTAGTGACGTTTTGTCACAGCAGAAATGAAAAATAAATTGGTCAAAAAAATTTATATTTTTCAAAAAATATCCATTAGTCCATCACATCTGAAAATTCTTTCAATAAGACTAACAAAAAAGAATTTTCAACTTTTAGCTGTTGCGACGAGCTGAACACCAACTCTCTCGATCGGTCTCCAAAAAGAAATTTATTCGAATTTCTTGAGGTACTATTGGGTTGAGTCATAAATTTATATAGCCATAATGAGGAAAAATTGCAATATTAAATGGCGATTCACCTAATCATTTATAAAGTCCAATAAACAGACAGAAGAGGAGTGGAATTAAAAATAAAGGAAACAATTGCACGAGATTATGGTAAATTAATTATGCATTTTGACATAATATTATAAGAAGTGTTCTACAAGAAAGGGAAAAAACATTTAACTAGACAATCTTTCCAATATTCAAGTACGTATTTTTGAATTTATCTAATAATAAAATGAAAACAGAATGCAGCAAGAAAAAACAACCATCGTTATATTACGGTAAGGTAAAAACACCATATTTTAAACATACAATATGAGCTAAATAACTGACGAAACCAGTGGCAATAAAAAGACACGTAGGCACTAATGAAACCCATGCGGCGGCATATTCCGGTGAACAAACGCATGTCTCTTCCAGCCAAGCCCAACCAACCCCCCGTGGGAAATAAATTATTAAAAGTATATAAGTTATGTAAAAATCTAATAATTTCAGCTTAGTTTTTGGAGAAATTCAACAATTTTAACGCAAAAAAGTCCCACATTTTTCAACTAACGCCACTGACTGAAATTAGTCTCGGGTAAGATTAGCATATATATAACGAAAATAATATTCTCGGAATAAGCACAATTAGATGAAGCGAATTTATTATTGCTTAATATTTTTAAATAAATCATTCGATAACAAAAACATTTTCATGAATTTTGTAACCCAATTTTGCAAATAATTCCGAGTATATCATCATAAAAACGTAAATTGGATTAATACTATTTACAAAGTGAGATTATGATATAGAAAAATCGTTGATTACTTCTTAATTTAACAGTCATAAACTTGCTAGTTGTCGTCCGAGGCATTGTTGGAGAGTGAATCACCACCGCCAGCGGCCACCCTCTCCAACGTCTCCCACTTTTTTTGCTTCTCGATTTGTCGCTGCTCCTCCGCTTCTTTCTACAAGAAAATGTTTTTGTTCTATTTCTATTATCATGATGCTATTATTTTCTTCTTTTCAAATATTACCTGATGTCATTGTGTCTGAATAATATTTTCCAAGGAGTATAGTGTTTATTTTTTGCGTGTTACCATTTGCAAAAATAAAAAATGATGTGCCACAAAAAAGGAATTTTTTTCTTATTTACTGCCCAATTCTAATTCAAAAATCGGAATTCTGACGACCCAGAAATAAATTTCGGAATTCCGCCCAACCTTGGTGCCACACCCCGAAAATGGTTTTTTACTCGTGACAGGCTATGCTTCTTCTCTGACTACACTTGACTTTAGGTAATATTCGAAAGAAAAAACTTTGTCGAAATTACCTGTTTATTGTAATTCTGTGTGCACAAATCAAACAATTTCTGATCCTCTTCCATAAAAAGTTTCAGCGCATTATAGATCAAACCGTGAATTGTTCTAAACATTTTTTAATTATATATAATCGTGGGAAAATCGCAAAACGCCTACTTATTCCAATGGTTTCGAGAATTTTTGTAGAGAGACGGAAACATTATCGGCAAAATCACTTGTACATTTTCGCTAATTAGCGCCAGGATGCACTCGTTGTTCCAAAAGTAAAGCGCGCGTTCCGCCACCTAAAAGTCACCGTAAATTTATTCACTGTAATATGTAGAGCAATAAATTTTAATTCATTTCCAGCTTTGAGCTATGCACTGAATTCATTCATCGGTCAGCAAAAAGTTAAAAATTGCAAATTTGCATAAAAAAGCAAAATCATTGTGTCTCTCGATTCGAACGAATTGTGTCTACAAATTCGACTGAAACACACCTGAAAATGTGGTGAAGAAACACAACGTGCCAGCTGATAGAACAAAGGCACCATCACTTTCTTGAACTCGGTCGACTCGATAATGTCCAGCACCTCTTCCAGCTCATTTAAAAACATCACCTAAAAATTGAATTTAATTTTTCACCAATTTAATTTAATTACCGTTTTTGTATAGTTTTATATCTTTTGATTTATTTAAAAACAAATAAATAAATTGCGCAATTGTTGAATACAATTATAACATACTTAATAATTTTTCTCTAAAAAATGATTTTAGGTTTTAGCAAAGTTCGTCAGACAATAGCTAAAAAGCAAATTTTATGTCCTTAGACATCGATAAAAAACTCTTTAATTAAAGCATAATTATTACGTCAATTTAGCTTATAAAAATAAATTCATTTTTATGATTGACGATATGATCCAAGAACCAGAAGTACATTATAAATAATTTTTAGAAAAAATGAATTACTAACCTCCTTCGGGCTGTGTACTTTCGGCCAGTATTTCAATAAGCTAACGATAACCGCCTCGGTTAGTGACGGATCTTTATCCAAAAATTGCACCACGCAATAGGCGAGTTGTGGGTGGTAGGAGCTGAGCGATTTAGCCTTAAAAATTATTCTTTGATTCTACAAAATAAAATAAAAATTTCACCAAAATAAACAAATTTCAATTCTAAAAAATAAAAGAAAGACGCACAGGAAAATAAATAACGAAAAAAACCTTGTGTAGCGGCAAAAGCACCCGCATCAAAAAGGTTTTGTGTTCTTCTTTCAAAGGCGTCGCGAAACCATTGATCACACTTCCCAGCACCTCCAAAAGCTCGGCGATTCCGTTGTGGCGTTCCGTCTCGTAGATAAACGTGTAGAATATGTTGTTGATCTGTTTGCGAATATAGGCTCGAAGGTTCAAAAATTTGCCGTAAATTCGATGGAGGATCGATTTTAAATAGTCTCGCTCCCTCGGGTCCTCACTGTCGAATAGGTCCAAAAGCTGAATAAAATATATTTAAAAAATAACTACACTGCGGGAGAAAAAGATAGCCTCACCTGATTTTTGCACTTTTTTCAAAAGTGAATGAATTTTATTTAAATTTTTTTATTGAAATACGTTTAAATAATGTGTCTAAACGTTATGTAAAACAAAAGGTTTTTCGCGTTTGGGTAAAGTGCTTTTTTGAAAAATTTCGCTTTTTCACCATGGAAAAAAAGATAGCCTCACTTCGTAAAATTCAACTTTATTGAGGAATTTTGGACAAATTACAGATTATAAACATTAATAATAGTCCTCAGCATCACCATTACGACTAATCACTTGAAAAATACGAGCATCCATACTCAAAATTATGCTTTTGAGCACTTCTTGCTCGACTAATGCCCAACATTCAAGAATAGCAGTTCGGGGCTGATTTAATGAAAAATGAGTCCCTCATCGGCGTGTTGTTCGTGTTAAAACGGCTCGAGATGAAGATTCTGGTAACTGGCGATATGGTTGCGCTTACGTGCTATTCTTGAATGTTGGGCATTAGTCGAGCAAGAAGTGCTCAAAAGCATAATTTTGAGTATGGATGCTCGTATTTTTCAAGTGATTAGTCGTAATGGTGATGCTGAGGACTATTATTAATGTTTATAATCTGTAATTTGTCCAAAATTCCTCAATAAAGTTGAATTTTACGAAGTGAGGCTATCTTTTTTTCCATGGTGAAAAAGCGAAATTTTTCAAAAAAGCACTTTACCCAAACGCGAAAAACCTTTTGTTTTACATAACGTTTAGACACATTATTTAAACGTATTTCAATAAAAAATTTAAATAAAATTCATTCACTTTTGAAAAAGTGCAAAAATCAGGTGAGGCTATCTTTTTCTCCCGCAGTGTATAATATTTGAAATCGTATGTACACAAAATATAAAAAAAACTTACATTGCCAACAAATTTCTGGTCAATGTAGTCGCGCGCCAATTGCGGCTGAAAATCGGACGACTCCAAAAAGAGGAAAAAGAGGTTGTAGACCAGCTAAAAACAAATAGTCAAACACTTCGAATTTCAATCAGAAGGAAATCGAATAAAAATAAATTCCAAATTTTCGAAAAATACAGCGTACCTGCAAATGAGGCCAAGAAGCTTCCAGAGTCGGATCGTCCTCGTCGGGGTCAAAGTCCGTGCCCAGGGGATGGGACGGCGGCGACAAAACGCGAAAAACGTTTACGGAAAACTAAAATAATCCCTTTAAATTACATTCGAGCCATATTTGTCAACAAGTCCTTCCTTCCCAACTATGCGTGGCGCAAAATTTTCGAGATTAAAAAAATAAAGAGTTAAAAATGAACATTTTTCAGTTTTGGCATTTCTTTACGAAAAACTTAGATACGCGATAAATTATTTGAAAAAGCACAATAAATTGCTCATTTCTTTTTTTGGAACTTACAATCAAAAAAAGTTATAAAAATTTGAACTTTCAATCTTCGAACGAAAAGTAGTTACAAAAATGTTCGTATTTTAAACAGGGTAGAAATTTTAATAAAAAAACTGACAAATTTTAAATCTGACAAATTTTAATAAAAAACACGCTACCATTTCTATAGCAACAGGGTAGACGGCTTTTGTGATCAGGTTCTTGTTCATTGTGATATGGTCGAGACATTCGTTCAGCACCGCTCTTTTTATCTGCAACAGCAACAATGAAGTTATTTGGCAATGTAAAGAATGCAAGTTACAACAGCACTGTACGTGCTCATTTGGCGAGGGATTTCGAAATGTGAGAGGGCAACCAAAAATATTTCCATTAAATTTTGCGAATGCAAGACATGATGCAAATTTCAATTTTTACAACCGACTTACTTAAAAAATCTAAAAAAAGTTCTGTCAGGGTGAAGCACGCCATTCTGGACCCCCCCCCCCTAAATACGCCACTGTCATTTGGTCACAAACAATTGTCATTAAATATGAGAAAAAAATCAGCTTACATCTTTGTATTTTAGATCAGACAATGGATCGGAAGTAAAGTCGAAAATAACCATACATTGTCGTAATTTTTTCAAGAATAAATCCTCTTGCTCGTTAGCGTCCACGTCTAAATTATTTTTAGTTGAAAAATTAAATACATAATATATCCCTAGGCTGATCCACAAAAATATGATAATAATACATTTTTATGCTCTTAAAAGATACCACTGATTAGCGGAAGTTTCACCAGCTCTCGTGGATTGTTGCCGTTTTGGCTGGTATAGCTATCCTCCGAGTAATCCCGAGCCGACAGCTCTCTACCCTCGGAGGTTTCCGAACTGAAGCTATATTCACCATTATTATCGACTTTCTCAACTGGCGGCTCCCTCAAGGCAGAAATTATGTCCGTCATTTCATCTCAATAACACGACGTTAAATTACATATAATTGAGAATTCTGCAAAGATATCTTATATAACGTGAGCAGGGAGCACATAAATTTCAAGAATTGTAATTTATAACGTGAAATTTGCCGTAAAGGCATCACGTTCAAGATTTGGCCCTTAAAAGAAACCCTAAGGATAAGCAGGGCCCTTTCCCATCACTTTATCGGCCATATTATCTGCAGAGTTGAAAAAGCTAAAAATATTTACTGCTATAATCATTGGCATTCTGCTCAACGCAATTTTTTTCAAATGTATTTATGTAAACCTTGCAAAATGGTTTTCCCTAAGATCTAGTGTCTCATTCGCAGACGTCTGCTCTAGACAGTCTCGACAGGGGAGGGTTGTTCGGTTTACAAAATAAAAAATGTTTTTTGCGAAAGTTGTGTGCAAGCCTCACATGTTCCTCCGATCAACATCGCTTACAATCGTAATAATATATTATTAATAAAGCAATATATTTAGCTGTTTAACACTTGAAAATGATGGTAAATTATTGGCTGCGACCGTTGAGAAGGTGCTTAAAGGAAGTTCCCACGAGCATTAGAAAGCGTTCGTCCTATTCGACGGCCGAGCCGGACGGCGAAATTTTGAAATTGGCAACAATAAATCCGCCCATATTGAGGTAGTTGAGGATCCGCTAATTTTTAAGCCAAATTTTACTTGGTAAAATTTTAATTGGATAAACTGCACTTTACCCCCCCCCCCAGAATTTCAAAACTTTTTTGATGTTTTCCTACGTAGTTTGATGCGCTGATCACGAATTCGCATTCATTCCGGCGGAAATTCCAAAAAAGTGCCCAAATCTGGTTTCGAAGTGTCGAAAACCACAGGGGGTGACCAAGGTATATTTTCGAGAGAAAAATCAAAAATTTTTTTTGCTTAAAATCGTTTCAAAACAAATTAGAAAGCATTAAAACGAGTTTCTCTTAATAGCTTAGGCTTTACCTTGGTCCCCCTGTGGCTTTAGGGGGGAGAGGAGCTTAGGCTAAGCCTTAGGCTGCATGTTACCTTGGTCCCAAAAAAATTTTTTTGCTTAAAATCGTTTCAAAAAAACAAATCAAAACAAAAAAAAAGCATTAAAACGAGTTTCTCTTAAGCCCCTAAGCCTAAGCCACAGGGGGACCAAGGTAAAGCCTAAGCTCCTAAAGCATTAAAACGAGTTTCTCTTAGGAGCTTAGGCTTTACCTTGGTCCCCCTGTGGCTTTAGGGGGGAGAGGAGCTTAGGCTAAGCCTTAGGCTTTAGGCTTAGGCTAAGCCTTAGGCTGAGCCTTAGGTTTTAGGCTTAGGCTAAGCCTTAAAAAAGTTTTGAAATTCTGGAGGGGGGGGGGTAAAGTGCAGTGACCCCTTTTAATTCAGGCCTTACTTCGATCCGATCATGAGTCATGAGGATTATTT
>SAUE01000237.1:58952-72305 GCA_009724625.1 Deladenus siricidicola
TAAAGTGCAGTGACCCCTTTTAATTCAGGCCTTACTTCGATCCGATCATGAGTCATGAGGATTATTTTAATCTGAAGGATTCCATTTCTGTGGAGGACATGTTCGAGGCACGAGTGCACTACGGTCATAAGGTACAGTTGTAATTTTGTTTGTCATAAGTTACATTTCATGTATAAGCAGAAATTTTGCAAAACTTTTGAGGGTTTCCGTTATTTTTTTCGATTATTTAGGAAATTTGTAAATTTATTGGTCCCAAAGAATCCAGGAATTCTTTTCTACATTTTAAATGCGTAATAAAACGAAATTGTAATCAGAAGTATTAGGTTGTTCGGAAAGTTGTTACGCGTTTTTTCATATGCTAAAAAAAATTTCATTTTTGAATTCCACATTTGATTCTGCACAAGTTTACCTTTGAACAGGGGAAATTAGCGGGTTTCCCAGAAAAATCGCAGCGAAGTGAAATAAGAAATGCAATGAAACGCGCGAAACCGAACAACCTAATGAATTTTGGAGTCAACTTTTAGCCAAAATCCATTTTGTGTCATTCGATTTTGCTCTTTTTTAGTTGGGCACGCTGAACGAAAACATGAAATGGGCGATTTACGGCGAACGCCTCGGCGTTTGCCTTTTCGACTTGGACATTACGCGAAAATATTTCATCAAGGCGCTCAATTTCCTGGCGTGTATGTCCTATCAAAGCGCCATTATTCTCTTCATCACGTCAAATCGGTTTGGGTTTTTTTTTAGCGATTTGTGTGATTTGATGATACATTTGCCACAGAATTCCACTATAAATGAACATGTTTATTTTTGACAATGACTGATGGTTTGGCAGAGCCAATGACGTATATAAATTATTACTATTTGTTCAGTTCGCATATTTTGCCCGTGGAGGAGTTCGCCAAAGCCCACGGCCAATACGCTCACGCGCGAAGGTGGAACGCGTACACTTTCTCGAATTCACGCGGTCTGTTCGGCGCGCCAATTCGTCTTCCGGACGCGGTGGTATTCACGAGTACGTTGACGTCCGTCCTCGAAAGGCATCCGGCTCTCGTGGAATGCGCCAAAATGGCGATTCCGACAGTGGGGATCGTGGACTCGAACGCGGGTATTGTTTTTTAATTACTACTAGCATTTATTTGGAAAATGAATATTTTTGAAATAATTTCCCGGTGAAACTGAAACCGTTTTTAAAGGGGGTGTGGGACATTTTGTCCCAATTTTTTTGAGGTCTTTCAATCGGACTAAACTATTTCAATTTGTGAAACGACTTTTTTCATTTTTTAGACTTTTACAAAATTTTTAGATCCCAACTACATAACCTATCCGATTCCGGGTAACGACGATACCTTGCAATCACTAGATTACTATCTGAAATCGTTCGGCAACGCACTCACCGCTGGCCAACAGGCTCGCCTGGAGCAGGACAAGGAGTTTGAAAGCCGCCACGCTAGAAGTCATGGTCAGTTACGGAGAGAGGGCAGAAGTTCGGGGAAACGATAAAATATACGTATACGTCGTATGGATCATATACTCTGATAAAGGGGACGAGGGGCAACTGCGAATTTGAGACTTAAAAATTAAAAGCTAAATAAAAAACTTTTTGACGGCGTGATTCAAAATTTCAAACGAATCATTTCTGTATACATTCTGTGATAATTCCTTAAGGTGATTTCGAGACGAATTTTAAACATAAAAAATTGTTAAAAGTCACATATATTCTTCATGGTGAAATCTCAAAATGAAGTTACAAAATCCTTTTGGTCCATTTGTCAGAGTATGCTTTATGGTTACTTTTGTTGTGTATTTGCGCGTTTTTTTTTCAGAGGCGTAACCAATAAAATATGAATAAGCAATTTTTTATAGTCATAATTTAGCTGGAACTCTAGGAAAGTCTGTATTTATGAAATTTCCATAATTTCAGTTGTAAAGAATTTAAATTTTTTTATTTGGGGTGCGCTCCCGGATACGCCTCTCATTGTTTTCCTTTCGCGGAATATTATCGAGCTTTACGAGAATTGGATTAGCCTTTTTTGGACATGTGATGAAAAATTCTTAGTGAAACCTTTTTAATTGGATTTTTTTTCATCGTGAACGGTAATTTCAAATTTTTAGGAATTTTCTGAAATCTTTTGCTCGTTGTTATGTAGTTTTTCTTGTCGATTAAATGAAATTATTATTCTTGAAGTTTTCAAAGCTTTATTGATATGAATCTTTGTCATATAAATGATATTTCTGATGTTTTACTAGGTTGTCACACAATTCTCTGACAAAGATTTTTAAAAGTGACAATGATGATATAAGATGGGTTCAACGCAGAATTGCCAGTGCTACAAAATGCATAAAAAAGTTCAAATTCAAATAATAAATAACTAAAAAGAAACGTTGCCAAAAATATATGCAACAACCTAATATTAAAATTTGAGCAATTTAAATAACATCTTAAAGTTGTACACTTCACATTTCTTTAAAAGTTCCTGTCAAATTTATCCATTCCTCAAATCAATTTTATAAGCGGAAACATCGGATGGTCGACGTGTGCCGGCTCAAATACGACCTTCTTCTAGAAAAACGGAGAATATTGAAAATTTCAGTTATACATTTGGCGAAAATCGAGAAACGAATTTAGAGAAATTTAAGAGCGAATGTATGAAAGATATTGGAAGTTTCAAAATATATGAAAAACACTATTTAAAAAAGTACCTTCAAATTGGGCGAGGATGAGAGCAGTTTGGCGACGATTGCGTTCTGCTTCGCGATTTTGATGAGCTGCCGCATTTTCGAGTTCAGCGCTTCGCTATTTTGCGTCTGAACGCTTTTGAGGAAAGAGACGGCCTCTTCGAAATGGCCACTCGCTTCGGCAAAAGCACTCTCTGGTGTGCTTTCATTCAGCAAACGCTCAATGCTGCAAACTCGAAATTCAAGGCCAAAATTAACAATATATAAAATCACAATCACACAAAACTAAGCATATAATTTTTTAACGGGAACAATACTGTAAAAACGTTATAGAAAACTGCATGAAAAGAAACCGATTATAAATAATTTTTATTAATAAAAAAATGTACCCGGACGCGTTCCGATACAACTCGTACGGAACGCTCAACAACGTTGGCAGTGAGGAAAGCGAGGAAAACACATCGAAGCGCTGGCGATATCGCAACGATTCGTCCGTGTCCGTCGGCAGCGCCAACCGCTTCGACAATTGCAAGGCGGCGGCAAATTTCATGAATGCATAGCACAAATACGTCTCGACTTTATGTTGGAAAATATTTTCCTGCATTTCGCCGATATTTTTGCGCAATTCCGTCTCGGCGCGCTGCTTCATTTGTTGCTTTTTGTTCGGCTTCTTCGTCTCCAGTGCGGCAATCGCTAAAAATTCGAGAACTATTATTTAAAATTTTTTGTCTACGAATATGGCAAGACCGGCAAAAGAGAAAAAAATACATCGGCTGTAATTGAGCACAACGAGACTGCAGCGACGCTCCAAAATAGAGGACAAATGGTTCGAAACAATTTCGCCCATGTACCTAAGAATGTAACAATCCGAATTAAAATTCTGCAAAGTAATAATATGTACATAAAACAGATGTTATAATTTAGCCTAACCCGAGCCACCAGGCAACATAGGTGAATTTAGTCATTACGGTAGCATAAAAGCAGGTCTGGGACTTGAATTTTTTTTTGAATCATGAGTTCGACTCGAAAAATCGGATTCATTATCAAGTTATTCAAATGAATCATTAGTCGAAATCACCTTAGGGAAAAACTGGAAATATAAAAATATTGTAAGATTTTTCAAATGTGCCGAATTGAAGATGACTGATGATTATCCGTGATTCAAGTCATAGCCTTGCAAGACTATACAGACTGCCACGTAAGCTTAATAAAATCAATGTGGCCTAGCAAAACTTAGCCCAATAAACGGAATTATATTTGGTGATACGTCCTAGAGAAACGAATATTATATTTGGAATCAGAGTAAAAAATTGTGTAAAAAATAAAATTACCAATAAATGTAAGTCAATTCATAGGGGACAAAAAGATCAAGCCGAAATCCCAGTTCGAAGTGATAGTGCATTAGCCGAACTACGTGATACAGAACGAACGTCGACAAAACGGAAGGCGACCTCGATTGGGAGTCATTTTGCGGATTGTTTTGTCCTTCGGTCTTGACCCGAATGTTTTCCCACCGACGCGCTTCGATTTCGACCGCCTTAATAAATTTCCCATATAAAAAGGACATTATTAAACCGGCTTAAAGTGCATTTAGCGTGGGAAGACAAAAACCTCGAATTGTAACACCCCAAAGTCCTCGAAACAATTGCTGAGGAGTTTGTCGCGCTGCCTCGCCACATTATGTCCAAATGCTTGAAAAAGTGCCACAAATGCTCTCACACAATATCTCAAGAATGTCTTTATACATTCCTCTAATGACGGATCCTGTATTAGTGAAAATCTAAAATAAGCGTTTATTGTGTGAAAAATAAATGCGCAAAATTAAAGCACTACTCTGGATTATCGCCGCTTAGAAAAGAGTCGAGTCGCTTTATCGGTTCATAAATAATGTCCGATAATGGGTACAATCCACAAATATTGCAATCGTCCGGCATCACTAAAAGTTGGCCAAAAGATCGCGTCAGAACGCAACTGTCTTCGCCACCAAAGTTAATAAAAAAATCCTAAATCGAAAATAATTATTTTCAAAACGTAAGCTTCAAGTTTTTACATTGAACATGAACGAAAAAGAAAAAAAGAAGCTGAAGTCGATGTGAACCTATATACATATATATATATATAGAAATTTTTTGTATATATATAGAAATTTTTTTGAAAGTTTGACATTGCTGCTTCAGAAAATGTTCTTGACCCACAAATTTTTTTACTACTGTTACATATCAAAATTTGCAAAGCGAACAAAATAGAAGCTAATAAGTCACCACAAATTTTTCGTGATAAATTATTAGAAAACGAAATGTGAAAAACGTTTCCTTTACCTTACCATTAGACCTTCAATATCACGCATTTTCTCGGGTAACTCAAAAATCATTCGCTTCATGGTGTGCAGAAAATTTTGCAGATATTTTAGAGCATGGATTCGTGTCGTTAGCTTCGGTGTTCGCGGGAAACTGGGTGGTAGCACCCGCCGATTCACCTGCGGCTGGAAGTGGGGGAGCCATGAAAAATCAGCTAAATAAATAATTTCGAATAAAATCAACTGGGCTACATTTTCAAATACTTTTTTACAATATTAATTAAACTAATTTAAAAAACCAAAAATCAAAATTAATACGTTCTTATTTGTTTGTAACAATTTAAGAAAGGCAAGCCAAATACTATTCAAAAATTATAATTCTAAAGTTCCAACCGTCACCGCCGCCACTTTCCGGAGGTTGAGTGCCCAAACCAATCGTATCCACTGTCAAACCGGCCCAAGACAGTGCTCTCTCCACCGCGAAACCGGCCTTCTTAAAGTTCGGCGTAGTGGTGGATGAGGACGGTAGCAAATGCGAGAACATGTCGAAAATCGACTGCAACAGACATAATCGACCCTCCACCGCCTCGAGCAATTTCAACTGATCTTTCTCCTAAAAGAATAAAAAGCAAAAAATTATAAAAAAAAATTCCAAATCAAAAAATAAAAATTTACCAGTGATTGGGAAAAAAGTTAGACAAAATGGCAAAAAAAGTTCTTTGAAAATTCTTCCAATAAAAAATTCATAAAAATATAAAAAATTATGAAAAAATATTAAAAAATTTTAATTTATGATTTTCTAATCGCTCGGAAATACTGAAAAAGCATACTAATTTTTTCGCCCTGATAATTTCGATCGCAGTGTCCAATTCATCAAAAGAACCGTGAAAATCGGAATTCAATTCCATGCGACACGAATATAAAGAAAAGTCCTCCTAAACTCCTTTAATAACGTCAAAAAATATCGAATAAATTTTTTCAGCGTGTATTTAAACAAATTAAACAACGAATATTTAACCAAATTTCTGCTTAAACATTTAAATTTGTAATTCACAAATGAAACCAAACTTCGTTAAAAACTCCAGCCAATTCAATGCACAACTTAATCCCCTGAAGAAAATTCAGTGTAGCTGAGCAAAATCCAGCCAGAACCGGGTCCTTCACTTTGTCGATGTCCAATAGACATATATTGGTGTACACCTAAAAATTAAACCGTTAATAAAGTAAAAAATGCAAGGAAAAATCCCAACCGTTTGGTCTAATGGCTGACCATTTAGCCAACATATCACCATTGAAAAAGTTCCGTCAATCACTGCGATTAAGTCCTCCAATTTCACATCGGTAACGTTTAATTTACCGCTCTAAAAGCAAAACAGTTCGTAAGACAAAATAATAATCACAAAATTGTTTTTTAACTCATATGTATTTTCTTATTTTCTACGCGTGTAATGGCCAAATTTAAACAAAAAAGTCTTACGTAGAATGCTGGATGAATTTCGCAAATTTTTTTAATTTGCTGACAAATTTCATAAACAATTCAAAAAGTTCGCAAATCTTCAACTTAAAATTTAAAAATATCTTAAAAAGAGACCGAAAAAAGTCGTACAGGGACTATTTCTACTCGCAAAAAAACCATTAAAAATTCCGACTACCTAACAAATTTTTAAAATAGGTAGCAAAATATTCGTTACAGGAAGGAAGCAAAATAATTTCCTTTTATGGAAGCAAAATAATTTCCGAAATTTTTTTGGCTTGTGAATTGAATTTTTTCAATAAAATTAAAAATAGTTCAAAATGATGGTAAACAAAAACCTCCACGACGTTTGCCAAATCAAGTTTGTCGTCAAATGGCTGCATACCCATGTCCATTTTCGGGTCCATAATTTCAATTGCGCTCATTGCGTCCGCCAAATTGAAACCCTCATATTTGACCACGTCACCCAAAACCAACTCTAAAATTGTTTTAAAAAAGAATTATAACTTCGAAATCAAATTAATATACTTTTTATATAAAACAAAAATTTACCGCTACAACTTTTGAAAAATTCGTCGGTGATGTCTTTCATGGATGAGGCCATCTAAATTTCGACAAATAAAAAATATTCTTCCACAAAAAACAAATAAATATCAATTAAAACTTAAAAATTGCTTCTTCAAAAATTCAGATAATTTATTTAAAAGAAAGAGTCGGTTTTTTTGCTAGAAGAAACTAAATGGAAGCGTACAGTTTTATTTTCCGCCCAAAATTGACCGGGTTATGTCGTTTTGAGTTTGGATTTCCCCCGCAAAAAGCATTAATTAAAATAACTTTAATTGGCGCTTCGATTTTCATAGCAGTAAATCACCACTTTTTTGCCATAAAAAAATTAAAAAATTAGAGCTCTTTTGTTGACCGGTTTTCGGGAAAAGACCCTTTTTGAGTGATCCTCTAAATGGGTTTACGATAAATTTCACGTAAAAAATCTCACAGTTGCGCCCGACACTTCTCCAAATTGCACGCAAATGGAAAATTCAAAAAATTTCCACTCTCGTGTGCATTTTTTCACCGTGAGACGCAGGTTGCCATTAATGTGCTGATTTTTTGAAGTTCTTTTTGAAAAGAAATGGAAAAATTTTCCGCTTGTCACTTTTTGCAAAGTAAACGACAAGGAATAACACAAATTTTATGCTGTCAACGAGTCAATTTGATTGTGTTATCATTGGATTTTAATCTTGGCTGACCCCCTTATAATGAATTTATAAGACTTATAATAAGTTTATTGTATTTATCCTATAAAATTTTTTTTCTACACGTATTTTTTTACTTTAGAATGGGGGATTTTTCTAGTCGTTGATTATTACCGAATAAAAATTAAAAAATCAGAAGTAATTCGATGTATATGTATAATGTTAGCCAGACCAGATCGTTTTCGGCAGTCG
Source organism: Deladenus siricidicola (assembly GCA_009724625.1). Taxonomy (NCBI): domain Eukaryota; kingdom Metazoa; phylum Nematoda; class Chromadorea; order Rhabditida; family Sphaerulariidae; genus Deladenus; species Deladenus siricidicola. The sequence continues at coordinate 66,847 of SAUE01000237.1, forward strand.
TGACGAATGTTTACAGATTTCCATTCCACTAGGCAATTTTTTGAAGAAGTAGTAACGAGTCATTTTCAGCACTAATTTATTGAACCATGTCCGATAACGACAAAGTTGACGCGAAAACTGACGAGGATTCGACAATGCAGACGGACACGCCGACAGCCACAACAGAAGGCGAGAAGAAGGACGAGGAAAAAGCGACGGACGCTTCGTCGACCGCACTTTCATCTACTCCCAGCGGCGAAGAACCAAAGAAAGAGGCTGTAAGTTTTGCAGCGCAATTATACGTTGTGATCTAGAATATGAGGATTTTCCAAGGAAAATGTTTACTAACTTTCTAAAAATCTAACAATTATTAAAATGAAGGTTAATTTATAAAAAGTGAACTGGAAATTGTATAGAATTGTTTTTGGAAATTGGGAAAACCAATTAATTTCTATCATTGTAGGACGAGCCGGCTACACCGACCAGCCAGCCTCCAGTCACACAACCCACGCCGCCGACTTCCGCGCCGTCCGCCTCGCAGAACAGTGTTCAGGCGTTGCCGACACGTCAATACTTGGATCAAACGGTTGTGCCTATTCTTCTGCAGGCGCTTGGTGCTTTGGCGAAGGAACGCCCCGCAGAACCAATCGATTTTGTCGCGAACTTTTTATTGAAGGAGAAGCAGCGTTTCGTCTCGTCCACGGCGAGCACCAACGCGTCGGCCGTCTCTGCCGAAAATGCCTAAATGTTGGTTTTATTTAGAATCGTATTTTTTGGGCATTTTATTATTGGTTTTTTAATTTTTTGGCTAATTTTTCTGAGTTAAATTGGGAATTAAAAAAAAAGCATTTTAAAAATTCTTTGATAATCAAATATAAATCAACTAAAAAATATTTGCTATGTTGTGATTACATTCAATTTCTTTTACAGGACGAACTGATCTCTAATTTTGACGTATGGTGGCCGTTCGTTTAAGCGCTCTTTTTTCGGAAACCTTTCTAATTTAATTGAAGAAGAACATCTGTTGAAGTTTGTGGGTAATTGCCCTTGTTTTCGAAACTTTCTCGTTTAATATTCCTAATACCAAAATTCGTTTTTGCGGAAAAATGATGGCATATACCCTCAAATTCTTTCCAATTTTATAAAATTTGTTTATGTTTTTGCTTTATTCAATAAAATACTGTTTAATGACTGACGAAACTATTTTATAAATTTTTCATTATTGGTTGTGTGCCGTTGATCTATTTCTTCAATCTGGATTTTATTTTCGAAAAGGTGTTCCGAAGTATGTTGATTATAATTTCGAAAATTTTATAATGCTTATAGTGTTAGGCTATTAAACTTAAATGGTGAAGCTTTTCGTCGGCAATTTGGCGGATTCGGTAGACTCGTGCCGATTGAAAAATCTTTTCCTGCAATTCGTCCACGTTCAGGAATGCGATGTGCTGAAGAATTTTGCTTTCGTGGTTAGTGGATCTGGTTCCCAAACTTCTGAATGTGTTTTACAAATGGAAAAATGTATAAAACTTTGTTAGACAAATTGCTGGGGGGGGGTTTGGGGGAAACAAACAAGAGCATTGCTGAAAATTTTTTGCGGTTTTTAAGTTGCATTTTATTTCAAAAAAAAGGGGGGGACAAATTGTTGGTTACCGCCTGTGCATTTGGTTGTCGGTTCTGTTTGTTTATTATGATATCAAAAAAGCAAATTCAGCACGTAATCACGGAAGAGGACGCCGATACGGCGATCTCCAAACTCGAGAAATACAATCTGGAGGGCCGCGAAATCCACGTCGAGCGCTCCACGTCACGGCTGCGAAAGGAGCCGGGCATGAGCGACAAGTGCTTTACGTGTGGCGCGTTCGACCATAAAACGCCACTGTGTCCCTATGAGTCCAACAAAAAGGCGGCATCGCCGGCTGTCGCCGCCACTGTCGTCACTACGGGGCTTAAAAGAAGGTGAATATTTGCAGTAGTTAAAAGAAAGTTTTCTTTGTCTGTGTGTCAAATACTTTTTCAAGAATTGGTTAATTTTTATTGATTTTTTTGGAATTATGCTTGAACTTTATTTCGAATTTCGTAAAATAGCGATGTGAGCTGAAGATTGCGTTTTTATGTGTTATAATGGTTGCGTTTTATTTAGTGACGATTTTGATCCCAACGCGAGTGGTGGCGGCGCGAAAAAGGCGCGCTTTCTCTCCTCCTACCTTACACCAACAATAACAACTACGTCTGACGTTGCACACTACTCGGCGAGCGTTGTCGACGCGCCGACATCTTCCATGTATCCACCGTCGTGGGGCGTTAAAGTTGGCGGTGGAAGCGAAACGGATCCCGAGTTGCCTTGCCCCCAGAATCCGTAAGAGCTTTTGACTTTTACTAACGCGAAAAAAACGTTAATTCTGGATTATAGTTTTTAATTATTTTTTTTGTCAGCAGTTATATTAATTAATGCCTTTTGTAGCGAGCTGCGCACTCTCTACGATCAATATATGGAGTCGAGGACAAGATATTTCTTCTATCGAGAACGTCTTAGTAAAGAGATTAAACTTCAGGTGGAAAGTGGCGGGTTTTTAGTCGCCCATCCCCACGAGGTCACTCCTCAAAAGCCAATTCATCTCGGCACAATTGACCTGACAAAGAAGATTGCACCGACCCCCGTCTCTACGGTTATTTTGAATCAACCGGGTAATCGATGGCAGCTATTTTACTTCTTTTTGCAATATTTTTCGCTTTGCTTAAGGGAATTTTTTCATAAATTTGCCAATCCCCATGCAGAGAATTGGCTCATTTTCGAGATATTTTACTACTAGTTCACTAAAATTTATTTACGCGAAAATATACTATTAGGTAATTGTGTGAAGTATGTACACGTTTTTAGCTCAAACTCAACCGTACTTCAGTCAAACGACGATTTCAATTCAACAACAACAATCATTGCCACCTTCATTTCAGCCCACACAACAACAAACATTTGTTGGTTTGGTATCTGCTAGTTCTCACAATAATGTGGTAGTGCCGCCGCCACTGACTTCATCGATGGCCGTCCCATCCGCACTGCCCATTTCGAGCTTTCACAGCCAACCATCCGCGATTCCAAACCCGACATATTCCACGTATTCTTTTTCGAATCCAACCGGCAGTTACGACCCGTTGGTTTTGTTTACTTTTTCCAACAATTTTTCGCCGAGTATCTGCAATGATTTCAACTTTTTAAACGTTAAGGCGTTGTAGGACGTACAACGTTAAGGTGCAGGGAGAATTTTGGAAGAAAATTTAAATTTTTATAATCAACGGTGTTGTTGGCGACAGCAGTTGTTTGGAGACACGTTTCAATTATTTATGAGAATTTATAAAAATTATTTAATGGGTTTAATTTTAGCTTTTCCACGAAAAATGTAATATTTTTGGAAATATGTTAAACTAGTTCTAAATTAATATAAAAATTTAATGACTCTAAAATGTATTGATCCTATGTTAATGAAAGCAACAAACAATTTATAAGATTTGTTTTATTATTTTCTCTTGTCATTTTTATAATTAATTTATATTAAATGTTTTCGTAGATTTTTTTATGACTTAAACTGGAATTTATATTTTGTGATATTTTACATATCGCATTTGTGTTAGTGTTTTTCAATTTGCATAATTATTTCAAACAATTTTACCTGGTTTTGGTACTATATTTTTGCCTAAAAATTAATTTTTAAACTTTCAGCATGTAATTAAATATGCTGAGCGCTGATAATTTCGTCTCTTTTTATAAATTTCATTCGCTCGCTCTCTGAAAATATTTTGAATTTGAATGATTGACGATTAAAATATTAGATTGACTTATCGAACCTTTTTTTGCACCGTGTCAATGTGATAATAAATGCAAATTTTTATTGCAAAAATTTTCGTGTTGTTAAGGGATTGTTATAAGAAAATTAGAGGGACCGTATTTTTTATATTTTTTAACTATGATCTTTAAGCATTAATTGAGTTCGAAATTTTATTGTTTAAATCGTAATTGTTATTATATGATATTTTTTCTATTATATTTGGGGTAAGCTTTTTTCGTGAAATATTCGTGATGTATTATTATGCAATATCGCGCCGAACCTCAGAAATTGTCGATTTTACATTTAGCAAAAATGTCAATTTCCAAACGATATAAATGACAATTTTTTAGAAACGCCAATGCCTCGTACAATCCACCACAACAAGCATCAATCACCAGTCATCCAACCTCACAGTACAATGCGCCGTCCTCCTTCAACGCCACGCAAACGACGACGCTATTTTCGAGTGGTGCGACGAGCGTCGCCGCGGCTCCCCAAATAACTCAAATTACTCGAGTGAATCTTTCGGCGGCGCTTGCCGCAAGCAATACGCAGAATTATGCGCGCAGTAGCCAGCTGACGGGAGCTGGGTCATCACCTGCAAAATCGACCATTCCTAGCGGCGGTATTCCACCACCAATGAGCTCCGCGAACAAGTTTGGCGGCGATAGCGTAACAAGAAGTATTAACGTAACCGGCAATAATGTGCTTGGCGGCAGATTCTCCGGAACAGTCCCTGTTTCTAGTGAAAATTCCGGCAGTTCAAGCACAACGAATTCAAATGTCGGAAATGCGATTAATGCGGCGAATGTTGTTGGTGCGCTGCAGGCACGACCACTGTTCGGAAATCTAAATGTGCTGCCGTCGCTTGCCGCCGTCCCCTCAGCAGCGCCGCCGTCGCTTTTGGCGAGTCTAAAATCTCTGCCGGCAACTCATAACCCATATGGTGCCAATCCCGGCCTTAAACAACCGTCGCCATATAATCCGCACCAAAGCCATACCAGAATGCCTCCACCACCGCATTTTTCACAGCGCTTTCCATCTCCGAACCAGCGAACGTCGTCGTCGGCCAAAAGTTATCACCACCCACCAGCAAAATCATGAAATTATCGTGAAGCGATTTACAAACTTTTGTTAAATTTTTGAAAAATGTATTTTCCTTTGTGGAATCTATATAAATAGTTTAGTTGGTTTTTTGCTACTCGAGAAGTACAATTTTTGCAGTAGAACATCTATTATATTTTTCAAGTCCAAACTCTTCTCGTAAACTTCTAATTCTATTCGTTGCTGTATATAATTGTTACTTTCTTATTTCTACTTCATCGTATGTTGTAATTTGAATCCATTTTGCACCATAAGAACTCAAATCCACGCGTCGCGCATTTACAAAAATCGGACGTAAATATTTCCAAGATTCATGATTGATTGCGTTCTGGATGCAAGTTACAGGGTGGTTCAAAAAAAAAAATCCCGCGCCATAGCGCAGCTGAAAAGGCAGCTAAAAATCTGAAATTTTTACTGTAGATGCGCCTTGCAATTCTCTTTCATTCTTTTTTTGAATTTTGCGATTTCATCAAAAACTATCAAATAGGCTGCTTCGGAGATTGTGTATATCTCAGTCAGTTTTGGTTCAAAAAATCCCAAACTTCAGAAACATAA